>WNWK01005478.1:0-12500 GCA_009830355.1 Cherax destructor | reverse complement strand
CACACACCCCACACACACACACACACCCCACACACACACACACACCCCACACACACACACACACCCCACACACACACACACACCACACACACACACACACCCACACACCCCCAAACAAACACACACATTCACACACACACACACCCCGGATAAGTGTTCCCCCTGTCACCAACCTTAACAACCAAAACAGTAATAAACGTTAATTAACGTATCATAAATAACAAAAAAACAAAATACCGTGACTGGAACAATACACACACAACCCGGGTTGTCTAACGTATCATAATACGTTTGTAACTTAAGTAATCAAGACTTACAAAATCATAGTATATTAACACTTAAAAAACGCTACATACAAGAACATACCAATAATACAAGTTTATACATAGTTTCCCTAAACACACACACTTCTGCAGCAAAGATTATTTACATCTGCCAGAGATTAACTATATCCTTAATAACTTTACCACTATAAGTACAGGTCCCATAAGTTTTATATGCTAAAAAAAAATCTGTATACACAAAATATATGGTTCGCCACACCTTAACCTTGAAAATATATTCGCCAATTACATACACCCCAAAAGATCATTTATATGCCTCTTACTGACGTAAACAATATAGTATATAGAAGCAAAAGAATGAAAACCAAGATAGAGGTCATGCCCTTACTTTTCCAGTTACATATATGTATATTTCTTCATAAATAAACATTCTTTATACTCGCTCCAAATAGTAGCCCATGAAAACACACACACCACACATACACTCACACTCGCGCACATCACACACACTCACTCGCGCACACCCCCTCTCACTCGCGAACACCCCCATCTCACTCGCGCACACCCCCCATCTCACTCGCGCACAACCCTCTCACTGCGCACAACCCTCTCACTCGCGCACAACCCCTCTCACTGCACACCTCTCACTCGCGCACACCCTCTTCACTCGCGCACACTCTTCACTTGCGCACCCTCTCACTCGCGCACACCTCTCACTTCGCGACACCTCTCACTGTGCACACCTCTCTCACTCGCGCACATCTCCCTTCACTGCACACCCTCTCACTTCGCACACCCCTTCACTCGCGCACACTCCTCTCACTCGCCCCACACCCTCTCACTGCGTGCACACCTCTCACTTCGGCACACCTCTTCACTGCGCACACCTCTCACTGCGCACACTTCTCTACTCGCGCACACCTCTCATCCGTGCACACCCCTCTCACTTGCGCACACTCCCCTTCACTCGCGCACACTCCTCTCACTGCGCACACCCCTCACTTCGCGCACACCCTCTACTCGCGCACACCCCCCTTTACTTCGCGCATACCCTCTCACTCGCGCACACCCTTTCACTGCGCACCCTCACTGCGCACACCCTCACTGCGACTCTCTCACTCGCGCACTTCACTTCGCGAACACCCTTCTTCTACTCGCGCACCCCCTCTTCACTTGCGCACACACTCTTCACTTGCGCACATTCTCTCTCACTCGTGCACACCTCTCTTCACTGCGCACACCCCACTCTCTCACTGCGCACACCTCCACTTTCACTCGCGCACACCTTCACTCACTGCGCACACCCCTCTCACTGCGCACACCAACCCTCTTCACTCGCGTACTCCCACTCGCTCGCGTACTCCCCCGCTCGGGCGTACCCTCGCTCGGGCGTACTCCCTCGCTCGGGCGTACTTCCCCGCCCCGGGCGACTCCCTCGCTCGGGCGTACCTTCGCTGGCTTTCTGCTCGGGCGTACCCCACTCTCGCTCGGGCGTACCCTCCACTCGCTCGGGCGTACCTCCACTCGCTCGGGCGTACTTCCACTGCTCGGGCGTACCCCCCACCGCTCGGGCGTACCCACTCGCTCGGGCGTAGCCCCACTCGCTCGGGCGTACTCACTGCCGGGCGTACCCACTCGCTCGGGCGTACTCTCACTCGCTCGGCGTACCCCCACTCGCTCGGGCGTACCCCCCACTCGCTCGGGCGTACCCCCCACTCGCTCGGGCGTACCCCACTCGCTCGGGCGTACCCCCCACTCGCTCGGCGTACTCTCACTCGCCGGGCGTCTCCCACTGCTCGGGCGTACCCCCCACTCGCTCGGGCGTACCCCCCACTCGCTCGGGCGTACCCCCCACTCGCTCGGGCGTACCCCCCACTCGCTCGGGCGTACTCACTCGCTCGGGCGTCACTTCACTCGCTCAAGCGTACCCCCACTCGCTCGGGAGTACCCCCAACACTCACTCGTGCACGCTCGCCCCACACTCACTCGAGCACGCTCGCCCCACACTCACTCGATCACGCTCGCCCCACACTCACTCGAGCACGCTCGCCCCACACTCACTCGAGCACGCTCGCCCCACACTCACTCGAGCACGCTCGCCCCACACTCACGTGCACGCTCGCCCCACACTCGTGCACGCTCGCCCCACACTCACTCGTGCACGCTCGCCCCACACTCACTCGTGCACGCTCGCCCCACACTCGTGCACGCTCGCCCCACACTCACTCGTGCACGCTCGCCCCACACTCACTCGTGCACGCTCGCCCCACACTCACTCGAGCACGCTCGCCCACACTCACTCGAGCACGCTCGCCCCACACTCACTGAGCACGCTCGCCCCACGCTCACTCGTGCACGCTCGCCCCACACTTTACTCGTGCACGCTCGCCCACACTCGTGCACGCTGCCCCACACTTGTGCACACTCGCCCCACACTCGTGCACGCTCGCCCCACACTCACTCGTGCACACTCGCCCCACACTCACTCGTTCACACTCGCCCCACACTCACTCGTGCACACTCGCCCCACACTCACTGTGCACACTCCCACTCACTCGTGCACACTCCCACTCACTCGTGCACACCACCCCAACTCACTCGTGCACACCCACCCCAACTCACTCGTGCACACCCACCCCCACTCGTGCACACCCACCCCCCACTCCTGTGCACACCCACCCCCACTCACCGCGCACCTCCCTGCTTCGCTGCTCGGCGCACCCCACTGCTCACCCCCACTCGCGCACCCCCACTCGCTCACCCCTACTCGCTCGTGCTGCTCCCCACTCGCTCGTGGCCTCCACTCGCTCGTGCGCACTCCCTACTCGCTCGCGCACACCCCCCACTCACTCGCTCATGCACACCCACACTGACTCGTCGATGCAACCCACTCGTGCACACCCACTGTGCACCTCGTGCACACTCGTGCACACACGCACACCCCACATTCTCACTCGCGCACACCCTATCTACTCGTCGCACACCTTACACTCACACCCACACTCACTGTGCACACCCACTTGTGCACACTCACTCGTGCACCCCCTCCACTCGCGCACCCCCAATTCACTCCACCCCCCACTCGCGCACACAACAGCCCTAGTGTCAATCGACATGTGCCTAGGACAAAATGTTAACACACACACACACACACACATGTACGTACACACACACGTACAAATACACACTACCACCCAGTTTGAACGGAACCTCATGATGGTTACATGTTCTGCAAACCATTCCATTGCCTAGGACCCAAGCCAAACCCCGTTAACCCATTCTCCCCACAAGGAGCCCAGTACCCCCAGGCATGGGCTCCACCACGGTCATAATGCTAACAAACCCCCGACGCTATTACTCAAATAATCCCTCGTGAAACTTTCCCAGCGTACTGCCATACAACAATTTATTCCTACACAGTTCTATAAAACTTCGCCGCCAGGATACGACGTTGTACTTCCATATCCCCTCCCTCACGAAAAGCCCACATGATATATAATCAACAGCATATGCCACAGCTGTCGCTGCTGTATCGGTAACCCCACTCAAGTCCAAACTCAACGCCCTAAATACTGAAACATTCCTACTACCTGTCACCAAAATTAATACACGAGCGAGCCATCGCCTCAATCCCTCATAACACCCACAGATGTACACTACATGAAATGCAGTCTCATCTACCCCACAAACTCTATAAGCACCATCCTCCACAACCTTCCGATAAAATAACTAAACTCTAGCATGTAGAATTCCATGTAAAAACTTGTACATAACCTCTCGTTCCCTCGCAGGGATGCGTAATTTCGCAATTATACTCCAAATGCTCCAAACGTCATACATAGGATATAAGGAAACTACAGGAGCCCTTATATCTCCCATCAACACATTATACAAAACCCCAATTTTAATTTGTCCCAGCTCCCTCAATGACATCATCACCCTCAACAGCCGCAAACAATCTCGAAAATCTTTTCCTCTAAAAATCCTAAATAACACATCATTTACACGCTCAACACATCCCTCTTTGAATGGCCCTGCATGCTCTTCGAAGATCAAATAACCCCAAACCTCCCGTTCTCACTGGCAACTTGATGACTTTCCTCCACAACCATTCACACTTTGAGGACCACAAGAACCTAAAAATCCTACTCTGAATCCTACGTATCACCACGGTAGTTAAAGGGTACACGGGTTCTACATAACATGCCTTACTATACAGGAGGGTTTTTGCTAATGGACCTCTGCACGAGTGTTAAATGATAAGGCCGGAGTCCTTGTAATCGATTAACAATGCTATTGTCAACTCTCTCCGAATTTGCCACCCTCGCCTCCTCTCTCTCACCAGCATACACAGTCCCACAAATCTTTAAACTGAATTCTAGCCACTGACCCACTATATAATATATCCACCCACCTTACTATTTCATTCTCAAACCCCTGCTTAAGTAAGATGTTTCCCTTTCCACCGAATCATGTGCCCCTCTCCAATCAAGGGCAAATAATGCCCCCTTTTTCCCCGTATCTTGTAGTGCACTCACAAAGTCCACAATCGAATGTCCCGATAACATGGATCTACCCGGAATACCATGATGTCCAGGCATGACTACACGACCCACTACACTATTCGATTGCCCAACACCTTGGCGAAGATTTTATAATCGGCCCATAAAAGGGAAATAGCACGATAATCACCAATACCCACCTGTTTCTTACCCTTAGGGTCAACCACCACAACTGCTGTCGACTGCACAGATCCCAATCTACCTACATTTTTCTTTGCATTCATCAGACACGCCCAAGGCTCCCAATGCCTAACATAAAATAAAACCGGAATGCCATCCAACCCCAGGGATTTATCCTTTGCCATAGTGGACAGTGCCCTAAAAATTTCCCTCTCCACAATGGCTCCCAAAACGCTATCCTGTCCTGTTCCTTAAGATTACAGACGTTCCTCACAAATGTCAGACAACACGGTTTTTCACCCCTTCGCTTTTCCAATACTGCTCGTACCATCTATCCACAAAAACACCCATCTGAAATGCAGCTACCACCCCAGCCCCACCCTGTGGTCGACAGAACACCAGACGATGCCATATTGTCTGTTCCCTCAGGTAGAGACTCGGAGTGGACAAAAAAATATGAGAATATAGAGATCAAATAAAAAGGGAACATTACTAGAATATGGGAGAATAGACGGTAGCGGTCTATTCTCTTGGGAGTATGCTGCCACCACCTGCTCTTTTAATAGTGGAAGGGATAAAAGAAAAGATAGTCATAGGAGAAGGGAGAAAACCAAGGAGTTTGGGTTAGAGCAGGAGAAAACCCAGTGAGAAATAATACAGGATAGTTAAAACAAGATAGGGGTCCTGATAAGTACTGGCTCTTAGGGTAGCATGACCTGAAAACACGAGCAGTAGGCACCTTATCAGGGACTTGACTCTCCACAGAAAAATGATAACATCAATAGGTTATTTAATTTAATCTCTAACACATGGACCTTGTATACATGGCTCAAAGGGGGAAGTGAAACATACCCAGATATAACCACTTACAATTTAATAATCACATTACAAGGGTATCTGAAAGTATTGACACACAAAAAAATTCTATCAACAAATACTTAATTCTTATTAGCAGGACTGGCTTACTGCTGTCAAAACCACCTCCCCACATAGTTCCCAAGGGACTCCATTACTTTCCATACTGAGGTTTAAATAGTCTTGATACATTCCTGCTTTGGGATACTCCTGAGACCTTCCAAATCCCAGATTACAAGTCTGGTCTGATCCTCCAGGACTATAGTGTTCAAGGTCTCTCTAGCACTCTCCTCTCATCAGTGTCTCTGGTGGATCTCTCCTACTTTAGAGGCATATCTTTGGGGAAGGGGGTGCCTGGTTGCTGCTAAGACCTAAAAAATCATTTTCAGGTTTAGTCACAAAATACACAAACAAGAACTTCTACAAACAAAACAAGATCTTGAAAAAAATATAAGAATGGAATATAATTAACAAATTATGAAAACAATAAAAATGGCATCTCAAAAACAATTCAAGATTTTACATAAAAATAAGACAGCTGAAATACAGTAAACAAACAGTATAACTTAACACAATTATAATACACAAAAAAAAGAATGAACATATATGTTATACACAGAATAAACATGAAACATAGGCTAGTATGAATAAGACAGAGGAAAATAAAATAGTGGTACAAAAATAGTAAAAACATATATAAGCTAGGTTAAGTTCAGTTACATGGGACAGGCAACTTACAGAGAATAAACATAGTTAAACATAAGTAGTAGATATTTAGTAAAAGAGTATTAGCATAAAAGATAGGTTAGGAAAGTTATAGGTTAGAAATAAGAAGTATTAGGGTAGGCCACATGAGTCAAAAGTAACGAGCATTGCACCTTAAATTATCACTATTCTTACAATTTACTATAATCATACAATATACAGGTATCATTCAACTATCATAATAAGGCAAGTTACAAGGTATACACAGTTAATAGGCCTTTTCTTAGAGTGATACAAGATATGCCGGCTGGAGGTTTGTTCCTCCAATGGCTATAACACAAAAAGACTGCATTGTAACAATATTTGATCTTCTCTACTTATCTCTCTCAACACAGATTATGAACTCACTTGTTAGCAGCAGTATAATCAATATGAGAAGTTGAAAAAGGCTTCTTAAGCTGACAAAGGTGTGAGAGTGGTCATGGGAACTCTTCCGCGTGTTCCCTCCCTTGTTTTGAATAGAACTCCCTCTCATGTACACAAACTCTTTACAAATTCCTACACAAGAAGATCAACTTGCCTCTATAAACCTTATTTCTACTCACAATAATTATTACAATGAATACTAATACTAGAAAAATAATCAGACACAAAGAAAATTAATGTTATACGCTATATTACAGATTAACAAAAATTCTAGAGAAAACATATTGGAACATACAATAACAGAGCAACAGAATGCGAGGGTGGGAATGAAGTGGAATTGTTTTATAGCACCATCTACATAAATAGTAATAATCACAATATTAATAATAATAATAATGAAAATTTTCTGAAGCTCATCACTAAAAATTTATACACCACATGTGACCCATTTAATCAGGGAAGGGGTTACTTTATTACACATCGCCTCAGTGGTATGCAGGACTTTTCCCTCCCTGAATCCCTGGACATCACAATGAACCTTTATACATGGAACGGTAGTCGCCTGCCTCCTCTGCTGCTATGCTCGTAAAACAGACGGAAGGTCTATCTCCCCATAAAACCTCCTCCACCGCGACCTGTACCCACACTGCATCGTACCGCTCATTATGCAATCCCCTAATTAATGACTTCAAGCTCTCCATTTCATCCACCCGGTACATCCCCATTGCCGCCCCTTCTCTATGATATTGTCGCAGTCTATCCTCATAATTCATTAATCCATATTTCACGGTATTGAGCTGTCTTGCTTCCCCCCTCACAAAAAAATTTACTGATTGCAGGTTTGGCTACCTCATCCCACCAACACACCAATTCCCCATCAAACTCCATATATTTGCCTCCAACCATTCCTCAAAACCCACAACCCTTGTTCATTGAAACCCTAGTATTTAATTTCCAATAACCCCTGTGCCTCGTAGCTAAAGTATCCCTTCCCCCACCTCTGTGAGAACTGCCTGATGATCAGAAAAGGCAGCTGTCACGGTATTAACCCAACGTCCCATAATAGAGGCAGTAACATAAATTCTGTTTAGTCGGGACCCATAATCCCTCCTCACAAACGTATGGGCCAGTACCATCTCTTCCATGCAACAAATATCCCTCAATTGTACATCACGTAACAATTCACTCAACACTGGCGAACAATGCCCCGCCCCACGTGGAGTCACATCCTTTCTCCTAACCACACAATTCCAGTCCCTGTCCACAAAAGAAAGGGTGGCCAGTGACCAAAAAAAAAAAAAATCATCCTTAATAAAATAATTTTTAATCCTCACATCCCTATCTGCTGACGCATACACACATATGAAAGAAACAGGGAGGTCTGCCAAATGCCGTCCATACGGAGAACACGACCATCTCCAACATTTTCACTACCGTGATACACAAGGGGCATGACGTACCCACTAAAAGGGCCACACCCTTTAACCGAATAGTAGGCAATGCATGCACCACATAACCGAAAATCTCCAGATCTCTTTCATCTATGAGGTTATACTCTTGTAAAAAAAACTACATCCACCTTATACCTAGCAATAAACCGAGCAAACCATCGTCTCTCCGCTACCACACCTAGTCCATTAACATTAATGGTCATACTTCGGAGGCCTAGGTAAAAGGTGGATTGTTGCACTGACTGACTCGACCTTTAACACTTGCAGCAACACTCATATCGCCACCTTTACCAGGTACCACAATCTCTGGTTTCCAATTCCTTTGGCAGTGTTCGATTTGGGCCTACAACCCCAGAACCACCTATGTCTACCTAAAACATTTTACCAGGCATCTGGGCTGGTGTTAACACATCGGAATCCGATGCTGTCGCTGCGCATTTCAAGCGCCTGTGTCCTCCACCAAACACTGTTCACTTGAAGCCACCCGATGCACATCCACATCCACCACACTCAGTTCCCTCCCTCCAGCTCAGCATCCATCATGAGAGCAAGGGCAGTTCCACTGTCCTCACAGAAGCCTCCACAAGCCAGATCCTCATTTCCTCCTCAGGTGTCACCGACACCTCGTCCGATGGGGAAGGACATATTTCCTTAACACTTTTTCCAGCTCTGCTTCCCCGATCTCCGTTCGTGCCTGAACCTTAGCATTCGACACTGTAATGCGTTCCTCTATTGCTTCTCTCAAGGTCAGCCGCATCCGCCACTACATGACCCTCCTTCTCAGTGTCTTTGGGCGCACTGCCTTCAGGACCGCGGGGCAAGCCGTGACTCTCTCTGCAAGGTCTGCTCTGATCACACACTGGCGGTCCGTACCATGAGGACACTCTATAGCCATGTTTCCATACCCTCGCAAATCCTACAGGTCCGTCGTTGTACTTATAGGATACCATTAGCTGCAAACCAGGATACACGCCAGTCATCCATGCTCCGGGTTGCGCCACATGTATCCTAGCAAAACGATAGAACACTTGCCGTAAGTCATCTTCAGTTGCCTCAAAGGGAACATTATGTAGTTTCACCCATCTGCATTCACCTCTATCACGATGTCTTGAAATTTGTCAACGAACGCTTCGTACACCTGAGCCGATAACAACTTTACGAGCAATCGTTTGGCCTCATTCATGGTTACGCCATAGAGATCTTCGTCCGCTATGTCATATGTTTCTTGAATGATGTTGGGAAGTAGGACGTTTGCTACATCCGTAGCAACAGCTCCCTTCAGCAATTCAATCCCGACTGTGTTGACACGTTTCCTCAACCCCGTGGTCATTATGCTCACGGGCAACCACTTGGAAATGCTGAGGAGCTCCAATAGCACGTCCACCCAAGCCGCTGTCCAGGCGGCGAATGAATTTATAGATTATTAGGAAAATATGGTGCAAGTACATTGTAAACAACTGCACTACATTTTGTCCTCCTGAGCTTAAGGTTCTTACATCCAGAACTATCAGCATAATGATCTTTGCTGATAGTACACTTAAATAGCCAACTACTCAAAAGTCATTCGGGCTTAATTCAGGGAACTGGAGCACAGTTCCAATTTCCTAAAACAAGAGCTCCTCATCAGCATCAAACCTCTTAAGGGGACAATATCAATGAAATATAGCATTGATATTGTCCCCTTAAGGACCATGTTCAGCATTCAACAGACATATTTACCTCTTGTTCTCCCTACATCATCGCTTAGTCTTTCAGACTGAAGCAATGTCTCTTATGTATTGAATAGTTCTTCAGTTTTCTTGTTCTTGACAACAGTTTTGTATTTCACTGTCACTTAATTTAGCTGCAGTTGAATATTTGCAGTACTCACAAAATGTTTGAATCATCGTCCTCTATTTTCCTTAACCATTTTTGTTATCTCTAGTCACTGGACTCTGAAATGTTCAGTATATTTCTTGCTCTTAATGAATAGTCAGAGAAAATAGACAATAATAGTAAGGGTAACAGATAACACGAGCGAGGGTCTAAAAAGCCGAATTGGTGTGACGCATGTTTTACAGAGTCTGTCAAACAGAGGTTCACAGCCCACGACACTTATCACTCACGTCAGGCGAGTCACGACTGAACTTGATCTGGACCTGTCAAACCAAAACTATATAAGCTGCCTTGTGAGACTCATTATTTAGCTTAGTTTTCTTACATTGATTTAGGATTGTTTATTATATGTAGTATATACTTAGCTTGATTTCGAAAAAAAATACTGCGAAAGCTCTCTAGATTTCGCGTTAAAGCAACCAAAAATCTAAAGTGTGTGTTCGCACAATTTTTTAAAAATCTGGGGTTTAAAAAAATATTGGAACACGTTTTTAATCTATTGAGAAAAAGCTAAGTTGGCAACTCTGCTGGGGAGGCAAAAGATATTACTAGGGATACGGCATTAGGTGCAGGCTAGAGGGTAAACTGAAGCAGAGATTAGTTATTAATAAATATCATGGTTTACCTTGCAGGTAAGTGAAAGAAAACCCTCATCGTGGGACAGATAAAACACCACCAGTAAGGTAAGTGCATATGGGTATACCAGTTGTCGTTGACGTTTTAAAAATATGGTGTATCTATAACATATTTAGCGCATATACGAATATAAGGCAATTAGAATCAAATGGGGTCGATAAAGACCATATGTTCTTATTTTTTAAATATTGGTTATGGAGTACAGTATATCGTAACTCGCTATCACAAGTGAAATTGACAAGCCCTTCACTCTTGTAAATCAAGAACTCCAAAGTACTCCCGTGAACTAAGATTAAAGTAATCTTCTTGGGAAATTAAGAACTTTGGGAACCCCTAAGATCTTCCCCTCCGTTCAAAGAAGTGGTTCCGTTTCTTTCTTAAAAAAACTAATAATTCAAATTACATTTTCGATGCTGGGGAAGGGCTTTTGATCTAGCGTAATGAAGGTGATCTCCCCTTCCCTTGGGGAAAATATCATTAATCCTGGGACTCAAATTTTACTTGTACCTAATTAGCACCCGAGTAAATGATCGTTAAGCGAAAGATGAAACGAGGTTTACGAATCTGGCTACAAAAATTGATGGAGAAAATATTTTAGAGGTTTGAATAAATTGTGTGTAAGAAAAAGCTGCATATACAAGCCATCAAAATACAGCCACTTGTCATTATTTTTTTCATCTATTGGTTCACACGTTGACAGTGTTACAAGTACATCCCTTCACTGTTGGCAGTACTCTTGCCTTCACTGTTGGCAGCACTCTTGCCTTCACTTTCAAAACCCCTTGCCTTCACTGTTGGCAGCACTCTTGCCCTTCACTTTTTTGGCAGCACCTTGCCCTTTACTGTTGGCAGCACTCTTGCCTTTACTGTTTGGGAGCACTCTTGCCTTTACTGTTGGCAGCACTCTTCCTTCACTGTTGGCAGCACTCTTTCCTTCACTGTTGGCAGCACTCTTGCCTTCACTGTTGGCAGCACTCTTGCCTTCACTGTTGGCAGCACTCTTGCCTTCACTGTTGGCAGCACTCTTGCCTTCACTGTTGGCAGCACTCTTGCCTTCACTGTTGGCAGCACTCTTGCCTTCACTGTTGGCAGCACTCTTGCCTTTTACTGTTGGCAGCACTCTTGCCTTCACTGTTGGCAGCACCTTTTTGCCTTCACTGTTGGGCACTCTTGCCTTTTCCCGTTGGCAGCACTCTTGCCTTTACTGTTGGCAGCACTCTTGCCTTCACTGTTGGCAGCACTCTTGCCTTCACTGTTTGGGAGCACTCTTGCCTTCACTGTTGGCAGCACTCTTGCCTTCACTGTTGGCAGCACTCTTGCCTTCACTGTTGGCAGCACTCTTGCCTTTACTGTTGGCAGCACTCTTGCCTTCACTGTTGGCAGCACTCTTGCCTTCACTGTTGGCAGCACTCTTTCCTTTACTGTTGGCAGCACTCTTGCCTTCATGTTGGCAGCACTCTTGCCTTCACTGTTGGCAGCATTTTTGCCTTCACTGTTGGCAGCACTCTTGCCTTCACTGTTGGCAGCCCCTTTTCCTTCACTGTTGGCAGCACTCTTGCCTTCACTGTTGGCAGCACTCTTTCCTT
>WNWK01005477.1:47500-120311 GCA_009830355.1 Cherax destructor | reverse complement strand
CCCCCCTCCCTGCATCCTACAAAACCTGCAGCGCTTAAAACCCCCTGTGGTTTAGCGCTTCTATTTGATTATAATAATAATTTTTTGCAGATGGACCCTCCTTTAATCCTGACTCCTCATTGATTTTTTGACAGAAACGACTTATACACAAACTCTGAAGATTATACCTCTAGCACCCCCCTCAGCCCCTTCACCTCGATCTTTGCTCCCTCCCCCCCTGCACTATCCACCGTCATCTTGCACCCTACCCTACTAATCGTCCATCTCCCTCTTACAACCCACTCTCCCTGCATCCTAAAAAACCTGCAGCGCTGATAACCCTGTGGTTTAGCGTTCTATTTGATTATAATAATAAAGATAATGGAAAAAGTACAGAAGACAAAGCACCCAGAAAAATAGAGATTAGTCGAAGAGCCAGAAACGAAAATGCACAGATAAGTAGGGAGGCCCAGCGACAATACGAAAAAAACATAGCATTGAAAGTCAAGTTTGACCCAAAGCTGTTGTATAGCCACATCAGGAGGAAAACAACAGTCAAGGACCAGGTAATCTGGTTGAGGAAGGAAGGTGGGGAGTTCACCAGAAACGACCAAAGAAGTTGTGAGGAGCTCAACATGAGATTTAAAAAAGTATTTGCAGTGGAGACAGGAAGATACACCAACTGGATGAAATACACACAACCGAGGAGTGTCAGAGTGGGTGTCTGTGATGAGCAGGGTTCCACAGGGGCCAGTCCTAGGACCAGTGCTGTTTTTGGTATATGTGAATGACATGATGGAAGGGATAGTCTCAGAAGTGTCCCTGTTTGCAGATGAGGTGAAGTTAATGCGGAGAATTAAATCAGATGATGATCAGGCAGGACTACAAAGAGACCCAGACAGGTTGCAAGCTTGGTCCAGCTTCTGGCTCCTGGAATTTAACCCCACAAATGCAAAGTCATGAAGATCGGGGAAGGGCAAAGAAGACCGCAGAAAAAGTATAGGCTTGGTGGCCAAAGACTGCAAACTTCACTAAAGGAAAAGGATCTTGGGGTGAGTATAATACCGAGCACATCTCCTGAGGTGCACATCACACAGATAACTACCGCAGCATATGGGTGCCTGGCAAACCTAAGAATAGAGTTGAGACACCTCAGTAAGGAATCGTTCAAGACTCTACACATCGTATACGTCAGGCCCATATTGGAGTATGCAGCACCAGTTTGGAACCCACACCCGGCCAAGCACGTCAAGAAATTAGAGAAAGTGCAAAGGTTTGCAACAAGACTAGTCCCGGAGCTAAGGGGAATGTCCTACGAAGAAAGGTTAAGGGAAATCGGTCTGATGACACTGGAGGACAGAAGGGTTAGGGGAGACATGATAACGACATTCAAAATTCTGAGAGGAATTGACAAGGTGGACAGAGACAGGATGTTCCAGAGAGGGGACACCGCAATTGGAAGTTGAAGACTCAGATGAGTCAAAGGGATGTTAGGAAGTATTTCTTAGTCATAGAGCTGTCAGGAAGTGGAATAGTCTGGAAAGTGATGTAGTGGAGGCAGGATCCATACATAGTTTTAAGACAAGGTTTGATAAAGCTCATGGAGCAGGGAGAGAGAGGACCTTGTAGCGACCAGTGAAGAGTCGGGGCCAGGTGAGTGACACACACAGCATTCCGACATCTTAATAAAGAATCGTTCAGGACCCTGTACACTGTGTACGTTAGGCCCATACTGGAGTATGCAGCACCAGTTTGGAACCCACATTTATCCAAGCACGTAAAGAAACTAGAGAAAGTGCAAAGGTTTGCAACAAGACTAGTCCCGGAGCTAAGGGGTATGTCCTACGAGGAGAGGTTAAGGGAAATCGACCTGACGACACTGGAGGACAGGAGAGATAGGGGGGACATGATAACGACATATAAGATACTGAGAGGAATTGACAAGGTTGATAGAGACAGAATGTTCCAAAGATGGGACACAGCAACAAGGGGACACAGTTGGAAGTTGAAGACTCAGATGAATCACAGGGATGTTAGGAAGTATTTCTTCAGTCACAGAGTAGTCGGGAAGTGGAATAGCTTGGGAAGCGATGTAGTGGAGGCAGGTTCCATACACAGCTTTAAGAAGAGGTATGATAAAGCTCATGGCGCAGGGAGAGTGACCCAGTAGCAGCCAGTGAAGAGGCGGGGCCAGGAGCTATGTCTCGACCCCTGCAACCACAACTAGGTGAGTACAACTAGGTGAGTACACACACACACACACTAAGAAGAGGTATGATGAGGCTCACGGTGAAGGGAGAGAGACCCAGTAGTGGCCAGTGAAGAGGCGGGGCCAGGATCTATGACTCGACCCCTGCAACCACAACTGGGTGAGTACACACACACACACAGTAACAACACATGAGAGCACAGTAACAACACATTAGAGGGTAGACAAAGCAGCAGACACACTAAACGCAGAGACCCCAACAATATACTGCAGTGGACAGGGACAAATGAGCAGGACGGATACACAGAGGAACACAGGGGCTATAACCACGACAGAACCGGAAGATGCTAATGCATCTCTGAGGAGGCAAAGGGGAGACAGTGGGAGGAGGAAAGGGAGTAGTCGATCTTTATCTACGGCCTTCAGGAAGTCGAAGGGGACACCCATGACAGAAGAAAACAGGAGGAGAAAGAAAGGATTAAAGGTATCATGTTAGCAACAGGGGGAGACACGTCCCAGGTGACAAATTTTCGGAGAATCGGGTCGTATACAAGGGGAAGAAATTGGCCTCTCAAAGTAATCTTCAAGGCAGAATCAGCCTGAACCATGATCCTGCAGGAGTAAGCACGGCTGAGAGTGACTCAGGAGTACCAGAATGTATACCTAGATCGGGACAGAACACAGGAAGAAAGGGAGGCCCTGAAGGAGAGGATAAGAAAGCGCAGAGAGGAGAGAGAGGAGGAGACAGCAAGGTACGGAGGACACCAGGCCTAAGCAGAAGGACAAACACACCCACCGGAAGCACCCACGGAGGGCCTCCAACCACAACAACCCCAAGGCAACCATACGTAGCGGCAAAGTGCAAGGAGGCAGAGGAAAGGTTTATACCCAAAGGAAAAAGATTAAATGGGAAGACCAGAAAGAGCCCCTGGTTTACCCAAAGGTGCAGGGAGGCGAAGGCTCAGAGTGTCAGAGAATGGAAAAGGTACAGAAGGCATAGAACCCAAGAAAACAAAGAGAGTAGTCGAAAAGCCAGAAACGAGTATGCACAGGTATGGAGGGAGGCCCAGAAACAGTACAAAAATGACATAGCATCGAAAGTCAAGTCTGACCCGAAACTGATGTACAGTCACATCAGAAGGAAGACAACAGTCAAGGACCAGGTGATAAGGCTGAGGAGAGAGGATGGGGAACTCACAAGTAATGATCAAGAGGCATGTGAAGAGCTCAACTCGAGGTTTAAGGAAGTATTCACAGTGGAGGCAGGAAGAGAGCTGGGTAGACAGGACGGGGTGCATCACCAACAAGGGATGTATCAAGTGCTGGAGGGCATACACACAACTGAGGGGGAGGTGAAGCAGTTACTCAGTGATCTTGATACCTCAAAAGCGATGGGTCCGGACAATATCTCCCCGTGGGTCCTTCGGGAAGGAGCTGAGGTTCTGAGTGTGCCACTTACCATAATATTCAACACATCACTTGAAACTGGGCAGCTACCTGAGATATGGAAAAAGGCCAACGTAGTCCCCATCTTTAAAAAAGGAGACAGAAAAGAGGCACTAAACTATAGACCAGTGTCACTTACGTGTATAGTATGCAAAGTCTTAGAGAAAATCATCAGGAAAAGAATGGTGGAGCATCTGGAGCAGAACAGGATAATCAACAACAGACAGCACGGATTCAGGGAAGGCAAATCCTGTGTAACAAACCTCCTGGAGTTCTATGATAAAGTAACAGAGGTAAGGCAAGAGAGAGAAGGGTGGGTTGACTGCATTTTCCTGGACTGCAGGAAGGCCTTCGACACAGTTCCTCATATGAGATTAGTGAAGAAGTTGGAAGACCAAGCGTGTATAACAGGAAGGGCACGAGCGGTGTACCGCAGGGGTCAGTCCTAGGACCAGTGCTATTCTTGGTATATGTGAATGACATGACGGACGGGATAGACTCAGAAGTGTCTCTGTTCGCAGATGATGTGAAATTAATGAGGAAAATCACATCGGATGAAGACCAAACAGGACTTCAAAGAGACCTGGACAAGCTTGACATCTGGTCTAGCAACTGGCTTCTCGAATTTAACCCCACCAAATGCAGTCATGAGGATCGGAGAAGGGCAAAGAAGACCGCTGACAGAGTACAGGCTAGGTGGACAAAGGCTACAAACCTCATCAAAGGAGAAAGATCTTGGGGTGAGTATAACGCCAAGCACGTCTCCGGAAACACACATCAACCAGATAACCGCGGCAGCATATGGGCGACTGGCAAACCTAAGATTAGCGTTCCGTTACCTTAACAAGGAATCGTTCAAGACACTGTACACCGTGTACGTCAGGCCCATACTAGAGTATGCAGCACCAGTCTGGAACCCACACCTGGGTCAAGAAATTAGAGAAAGTACAAAGGTTTGTGACAAGGCTAGTTCCACAGCTCAGGGGAATGCCATATGAAGAAAGGTTGAGGGAAATAGGACTAACAACACTGGAGGACAGAAGGGTTAGAGGAGACATGATAACGACATACAAAATACTGCGGGGAATCGACAAGGTAGATAGTGACAGGATGTTTCAGAGAGGGAACACAGAAACAAGAGGGCATAATTGGAAGCTGAAGACTCAGATGAGTCAAAGGGATGTTAGGAAGCATTTCTTCAGCCACAGAGTAGTCAAGAAGTGGAATAGTCTAGCAAACGATATAGTGGAGGCAGGAACCATACATAGTTTTAAGACAAGGTATGATAAAGCTCATGGAACAGGGAGAGAAGAGACACAGTAGCAGACAGTGAAGAGGCGGGGCCAGGAGCTGAGTATCGACCCCTGCAACCACAATTAGGCGAGTACACTCACTCATTCACTCACTCTCACTCACTCAGTCACACTCACGCGCGCGCCTAGAAATTTGTCCCAGAACTCAGAGAAATGAGCTATGAATCAGTCTAAAGAAACTGAACGTGACGACCCTGGAGTAGAGGAGGTTTTAAGAAGACAGCAAAAGGAACAGTCGAAAAGATTGAAAGCCATGGATAAAGGGGCACAAGTGGAAACTGAACACTAGGATGAGGCACGGGGATGTTAGGAAGGTTTCCTTTAGTCTAAATATATAATAAAAGTCCTAATGTTATACTTCAACTCTATATATCTTTAGTAAGGCTTCATTTGAGTGGACATAAATGAGCTGGAAAACTTAGAAAAAGATGGCAAAGTTGATCACCAATCGGAAACCATTCCTTCGAAGATAGACTGAAAGTACTGATTTTGCACTCTCTGGATAGACGTAGAATTGGAAATATGAGTGAACTGTACAAATGAAAAACAGGAATAAATAAAGAGGGTATAATCAATGCGCTCTAAGTATCTAACCAAGACAGGACTGTAGCAGTGGATTTACTTGGACAAATTTAGACTTAGAAAAGGATACTGGACAAATTTAGACTTAGAAAGTATATTGCAAAGTACATGTTTGTCAGTAGAATTGTAGACGAGTGGATCCAACTCCCAGGTAGAGTCGCTAGGACGAGTACTTTCTGTGGTTATATTTGAGTGGGTGAGTTACTTAACCCCTGTGGTTTAGCGCTTCTATTTGATTATAATAATAATAATGTGAGTTACTTACCTAACATGAACCATTAGTCCTGCTGCAATGTTCTTTCTTATGTTCTCAGTTTGTTAGAGAAAAAGAACGAGTTAGATTAGTTGGTAAAGGCAAACTCCATGCACAGGTTTAAGGGTAGGTATGCTAGAGATCACGTAGGAAAAGCCTATGCAGATCAAGACTTAAATAGGAAAGGTCCGGAGCGGTCTCTACCTCCGAAACACTGAGGTGGTTAAAACTAAATACATGTACGCATTGTGCCGTGGCTTGGCAACGCTCTCGCCAGCATGGGTGGAAACATTGGGCATATTTCCTTACACCTGCTGTCACTGTTTACCTAGCATTAAGTAGGTACTTGGGTATTAGTTGACTGTTGTGGTGTCTTATCCTGGGGGACAGGATTGAAGGACCCTAATGGGAATAAGACAGACAGTCCTCGATGACACTGACTTTCTTGGGTGGCTAACCCTCCTGGTTAAAAATCAGAACAAATCTTATCTTTTACGTGTACACATTAACACTCCCACAAAAATTCCGGCGAGAGTCATTCAGTGGAGTCTCTTGATTGTGAGCGTGTCGGTCGCTGTCAGCGCTCAACAATTTCCTCTGTTTATCCTCTTTGGTTTGCAAACGTGTTGTGCAAGGAGGAAAACTTCACTTTTACGCTCGTAGAGCACCATACGTGGCGTGGAACACATTTCGGCCTATCGGTCACCTGCGTATTGCAGGTTGTGTGTATAGTATACAAGGTAATTGATATTGCAGACGCCAGGATTAAGGGAGATTTACCTGGGGCCGCCAGCATGGTGTGGTCGATAGTCAACGGTACGTATATTTCGTCTGTTGTTAGCAAGTTTCATATTGACTCGTGATTCGTGAATTTTATGATCTGTTTCTTGTGATACCGCGTTTGGGCTTGGCCTCTTTTATTTTAACAAATTAATATTACTTGGTATACATCATTGCCAAGCGTATTAAAATGTTCGGAGATAGATATGACAAAGACCGATAGTGAACAGCCAAATAGTGAACGATACAACACAGGGGAACATGTACGGTGCGTGGTGGGTGTAGCTTATCGTGTCATATCGTACTGGCATACGCTAGTGCCATCATATAATCTGAAGTTACCGCCGTCTTTCGGATAAATTGGCTGTACACTTGTGCCAAGATCAGGTGTTTTGGCCAAGATATTGCAACAGTAACAGTCAGTCAGACACCGGTTAGCCTACCAACGCAGAGTCAACACAACGTTGCAGGGAAAAAAATGCTGCTGGTATGTAGTGTGTGTGTGGCTGTTTCAAGGGGTCTTAGCTTCCTTATATTGTTAAGTAATACTATTTTAACTGGCGTGAACTTGAGAGAGATTTATCTAGTGAATAACCGAGCAAAGTTCGCTAAAGAATAAAAAGAATGTCGTGACTGGAACAATACACAAATAACCCATACACAGGAGAAACTTATGACGACGTTTCGGTACGACTTGTGTGCGTCTAGTTAATGGTCCAAGCCGGACCGAAACGTCATAAGTTTCTCCTATGTGCGGGTTATTTGTGTAAGATTCGCTAGCCTAGCGCAAACTTGGTAAATTTCCGGAACCTAAAAGTTCTTTTAGAATAATAAATTACTAATGTATTCATTTATCACAAATACAAATTTATACTCTGTATTTTTATAAATTATTATTATTATTATTATTATTATTATTATTCAAATTGGTGTAGTTCTCTCCTGTGCTTTAACTATGAGCACTAGTGAATATCAAAAGTTCTTATAGTGTTAGTCAGTCTTAACTTACTGATATTAACCGTGAGACTACTGAAACTTTATCATTTACTGTTATATTGAGTGATCGCTGCTAGTGAAGCATACAAGTCACATTACCCGGGCTGGGACAGTTCACAACTAACCCATATCCAAAAGATTAATGATTCAGGAAGGACCGAAACGTCATTCTAATTCATAATGGCTCAGGATGGACCGACTCCTCGTCCAGTTTTTCATTTTCAATCCATTTCTCTGATAGCTTGAAGGCGATGCTCCAGGGTGGAGTGGATCCAGTGCGTTGAAGCGAATCGATCGACGCAGCAGTCTGCCACGTCTCATTGTTTACTCCACCAAAGTCCATTTATAGACGCGTCTGCCGCCACGTTCATTTGTGCAAAGCCTGCGAGATGTTGGGCGATTTGGTCATCCAAACTACACAACCTGGTCGTCAAGACTATGCACAGGCTGGTCGTCAAGACCACACACAGGCTGGTCGTCAAGACCACACAGGCTGGTCGTCAAGACTACACAGGCTGGTCGTCAAGACCACACACAGGCTGGTCGTCAAGACTACACACAGGCTGGTCGAGAAGACTACACACAGGCTGGTCGTCAAGACTACACACAGGCTGGTCGTCAAGACTACACACAGGCTGGTCGTCAAGACCACACACAGGCTGGTCGTCAAGACTACACACAGGCTGGTCGAGAAGACTACACACAGGCTGGTCGTCAAGACTACACATAGGCTGGTCGTCAAGACTACACACAGGCTGGTCAAGACTACACACAGGCTGGGCGTAAGATCACACAACCTGGTCAAGACCATATTAACCTAGTCGTCAAGACCACACAACCTGGTCGTCAAGACCACACAACCTGGTCGTCAAGACCACACAACTTGGTCGTCAAGACCACACAACCTGGTCGTCAAGACCACACAACCTGGTCGTCAAGACCACACAACCTGGTCGTCAAGACCACACAACCTGGTCGTCAAGACCAAAACCTGGTCAAGACCACACAACCTGGTCGTCAAGACCACAAAACCTGGTCGTCAAGACCACAACCTGGTCGTCAAGACCACAACCTGGTCGTCAAGACCACACAACCTGGTCGTCAAGACCACAAAACCTGGTCGTCAAGACCACAACCTGGTCGTCAAGACCACAACCTGGTCGTCAAGACCACACAACCTGGTCGTCAAGACCACAAAACCTGGTCGTCAAGATCACACAACCTGGTCAAGACCATATTAACCTAGTCGTCAAGACCACACAACCTGGTCGTCAAGACCACAAAACATGGTCGTCAAGATCACACAACCTGGTCAAGACCACACAACCTGGTCGTCAAGATCACACAACCTGGTCAAGACCATATAACCTAGTCGTCAAGACCACACAACTTGCTCGTCAAGATCACACAACCTGGTTAAGACCATATAACCTAGTCGTCAAGACCACACTGTCGTGTCAGTATTATATATACACTTGTGTAGTGTATTAGTATTCATCTTAGCTTATACAGCTGGTCCCTTTGCGTGTGACGTCAGACGCTTGTGTACATGTGTGTGCCCAGAGGCAAGCGGCGGCCTCACAATCACAACCGCAGTAGACCTATCCTAGAACAGACGTGGCCTGGTACCTCTCCCTCACAGACTCGTAAATACACCGTAACCATCCTACAGAGTGTGTCCTTTGACAACCTATATATCTCTCGAACCCCACAAGATAACACAACTTGGTCGTCAAGATCACACAACCTGGTCAAGACCATATAACCTGGTCGTCAAGACCACACAACCTGGTCGTCAAGACCACACAACCTGGTCGTCAAGACCACACAACCTGGTCGTCAAGACCACACAACCTGGTCGTCAAGACCACACAACCTGGTCGTCAAGACCACACAACCTGGTCGTCAAGACCACACAACCTGGTCGTCAAGACCACACAACCTGGTCGTCAAGACCACACAACCTGGTCGTCAAGACCACACAACCTGGTCGTCAAGACCACACAACCTGGTCGTCAAGACCACACAACCTGGTCGTCAAGACCACACAACCTGGTCGTCAAGACCACACAACCTGGTCGTCAAGACCACACAACCTGGTCGTCAAGACCACACAACCTGGTCGTCAAGACCACACAACCTGGTCGTCAAGACCACACAACCTGGTCGTCAAGACCACACAACCTGGTCGTCAAGACCACACAACCTGGTCGTCAAGACCACACAACCTGGTCGTCAAGACCACACAACCTGGTCGTCAAGACCACACAACCTGGTCGTCAAGACCACACAACCTGGTCGTCAAGACCACACAACCTGGTCGTCAAGACCACACAACCTGGTCGTCAAGACTACACACTTTCTGGTCAAGACCACTCAGTGTAGTCAAAACCACACAACCTGGCCGTCAAAACTACATACAGGCTAGTCATCAAGACCACACAGTCTGGTCAAGACCAAGCAACCTGGTCGTCAAGACCACACAACCTGCTCGTTAAGACCACACAACCTGCTCGTTAAGACCACACAGCCTGGTCGTCTAGACCACAACCTGGTCGTCAAGACCATGCACAGCTTGGTCGTCAAAACTACACAGCCTTGTCGTCAAGGCCACACAACCTGGTCAAGACCACTCGATTCTCCCTAGATGATGATTTCAAGAATATGTTAATATCTCGAATTGAAATGAAAGCAAACTGTACAGACTGAATATACGCAATATATATATATATATATATATATATATATATATATATATATATATATATATATATATATATATATATTTGTGTGTGTTGGTGCCGAATAGGTAAAACTTGCAATTTTGACTTAAATATAAACGCTCTTGCCGAATATGGCAAGCGAAAATTTGTGTATGCAATAATTTCGCAAAAATCATTCTGAACCTAAGGAAAAAATATATATTTCGTTGTGTTTGTTTATTATTAAATTATTGTAAATTTATCTAAAATATGTTTAGTTGGATTAGGTTAAATTAAATTGAGCTTGTTATAATAAAGTTAGGTAAGTTTTCTAAGGTACTTTTGGTAAAAAATAATTTTTACATTAACATGAATGAAAAAAATATATCTTTAAACGTATAAGAGAAAATTTTAGAAAGGACTTCATTTTAAATGAGATGTTGGTAATTGACCAGTTTTGCCTATTTGGCACATTATGTGTATGTATATATATATATATATATATATATATATATATATATATATATATATATATATATATATATATGCAAAAAGATCACAGTAAACAGGTGATATCAAAATATGCAAGACAACCACTATGAAAAATAGAAGAATTCCAAGCGCTTTCGTGACTACTCACATTATCAAGGAACTATAAAAGGAAACATGACAAGGAGGCTTATAAAGGGGCAAGATTACACCTCACAGTCACATCACACTAACAAAGACAACACCTCACAGTAGCGTAACATCGCACGACTGTGAGGTGTTGTCCTTGTTAGTGTGATGCGACTGTGAGGTGTAGTCTTGCCCCTCCTAAGCCTCCTTGTCATGGAATGTCAAGACGGCCACTATGAAGAGGTAGAGGAGTTCCAGGCGCTTTCGTGACTGCTCACATTGTCAAGGAGTGTGAAGGGAAACATGACAAGGAGGCTTAGGAGGGGCAGATACACTCACAGTCGCATCACACTAACAGGACAACACCTCACAGTCGTGCGATGTTACGCTACTGTGAGGTGTTGTCTTTATTAGTGTGATGTGACTGTGAGGTGTAATCTTGCCCTTTATAAGCCTCCTTGTCATGTTTCCTTTATAGTTCCTTGATAATGTGAGTAGTCACGAAAGCGCTTGGAATTCTTCTATTTTTTCATAGTGGTTGTCTTGCATATATATATATATATATATATATATATATATATATATATATATATATATATATATATATATATATATATTATATATATATATATATATATATATATATATATATATATATATATATATATATATATATATATATTCGCAAACAAGCTGTCTCAACAATGCAAGACAAGACACAAGGGAGGGGGAATGAAAATCTTTAGCTCAAGATCTTTCACACTTCTCCGTGCGTCATTAGGAGCTATGCAGTGTTGCAAGATCAACAACAGGTAGATTGAGAAGTTATCTCAGAAGAACGATAGCGTGTTGATGCTGGCTTGTCCCACTCAGAAAGTTTTCTGAGTGATGGATGTAGAAACTCACTATATTTTGTAGATATTTTAAAGTAACAGAGCGCCTATAACTCACGCAGGTTTGGCGTTTTTTTCCGTGAATATAGTAGCCATCTTCAGTAATGGGGCTCAGTGTGGTCCTAGCTGCAGTCATTCTTGAAAAAGATGTGCTTCAATAAATGGTGGTTTTCTAGGGGTGAAATTTTGAATTTGCGGTCACCTGCATTGGCCGCATGCGGGAGTTAGTGACGTCGTACGTAGGTCACACCTAACGGCTCCATGAACCGCATGCTACTCTAAAGCCTTTTAGGGCACATAAGACAGAAAGAGCAAGCTAATGGAGAGGCGCTAATTCCATAGCCTGGGAAATGGGAGGGATTCGGGTTCAACTCAAGGAAGGGAAGAGCGCAGCTCCAATTCCTTAGATCAAGAGCCCGTTACCGGCATCAATGCCATGCCCTTACCATCCCCTTCATGAAGAGTCGGCGGTGATTACATGCTAAACTGTGGGCAGTTGTCATTAACCGGATTTGTTATTGGGAAGGAAAAGTTACGAGATATAGACACGATGAGATGATAATGTAGTTAATGGTGCCACAGCATGGCCACCCAGCCATGGGGGCCATATTCACGTGGGTGTCTTGCCCATTTCAAGGCCATTGACCACGTTCAGCGCAAACAAGTCAAGGTCTCTCAGTACATATACGCTGGAGTGCTCATATCAGCTGGCATCACAGATACTCGGCCGATCTATCGTGTTACTACACATATTTACACTAATTATCTATTACAGGAATTCATATTCTTGGTTAGTTAGGAATTATATTTAGTGTAACACCGAGTAACAGTTAATCTTTAGTATAATTCATTCACTATGGCTTCTCTTGCAACCTGCCTGAAAACCTTTAATGCAAAACAAGGGACATACTACAAAGCTAATAGCGCCAGTGATACACTCATCAGTGAGATCGCCCTAGATTATCTTATATTAGAAACGAAACTGGAGTTTCTTTTAAGGTGAATGAAAACGTCATATGAAAAGGTTTTTAATATGAGCAGGAATTCTTGAGCTCAGATCCCACAGATCAAGAAATTCACGAAGCTCAAGACAGTTTTAGTGACAAATTTCTTTTGTCGATTTAGCAAAATTGCCACGAAGAAATACACCTCATGGCAGGGGAAATATTTGTTCACACCTGGTTCATCTGTAGCCACACCCTTAACACCTTTACCATTTTGGCCTCAACTTTCATTACTTATCTTCCAAGGAAATAATTTTGAAGAATTGTATAATTTCAAGTCATTAGTACACAGCAGACCAAGACATCGATGAGCAGACTTAAGGTGAATTACCTTAAATGTCTAGTGAATGATGAACCCTCAGTGATAACAACTTGGTCATGTCTTTATATCAGTGAATCAGTCTCCCTTAACTAGGTGTTATTAACTTTATCTTACTAGCTGTATAAATAGGCTAAAAACTTATTAGATATCTTATCTTGAATATCTTAAAATAAAACTTTCTTTTGGGCAAACACCCTGATGGGGTTGTCAACCTGACTTTTTGTCAAGAGTATGCATTGCTCACCCCTTCCTTGTACTGTGGGAAGCATTGGAGAGGGGTCGCAGCTTCCCCTCCCCAGTGTTAGAGATGGTTAATTCCTCCACATTATACATGTCAGTAAATCCTGTCAGTTGTGTATTGCACTTTATAAGAAATGAAGTTTATTGTTATATATTTTGTGTTTAAAGGTTATCTCTGTTTAAGGAATTGGGGGGATGGAGGGTGCCATGATGCTAGTGAAAGGCTCTTGACCCAAGAAATTATAGCTACTTTCTCATTTCTTGGATTAAACCTTATTATTTCCTATTTCCAAGGTGTGGTATAGCTCATTGTATGAGTTTAACTCTTATAAATATAATGATAATAACAGTCATGTTTAAATTGACACCAATCACATCTCTTTTACCAATTATTTACATTCACTCCATTGCAAAATATTACTTTTACTGCATTCTTTTACAAGGGAGTATTAGCTGCCTGCTTTAGCCTTAATATTTCTGTCAGTTAATACATGCATCAGTGATAATTGTTTGAAACACTGAAAGTGCAGCAAGTAATGACAGGCAGTGTCAGTGTGGCACACATTCTATAAACCATATACAGTGGACCCCCGAGTTACAAACACCCCGGAAATTGTACAATTATGTAAGTATAATATTGTAAGTGCTTTTGTAAATGTATTTTTGGTGGTCTGAAATGGACTAACCTACTTGACATTATTTCTTAAGGGAGTAAATTTGTTCGGTAATGGCACTTGAGCAGGCTTCTGGAACGAATTTTGTTCGTTACTCGGGGGTCCACTGTACTACAGTGGTACCCCGGTTTTCGTACAGCTCCCAACTAGAACAATTATGTAAGTGTATTTTTGTAAGTGCTTTTGTAAGTGTAGTTTTGGGGGTCTAAAAGGGCTAATCTTATTTACATTATTCCTTATGGGAACAAATTCGTTCGGTAACGGCACTTGAACAGCATTCTGGGACGAATTAATGACGAAATCCGGGGGTCCACTGTATATATATATATTGTACTCTTGATCTGAAGAATTGGAGTGACCACTCTCCATCCTTATACCATACCGATTACCTCTCATTCCCAAGCTCTGTATAACCCCTACATGTTTAGCACTTCCCCCATATATATTGCACTTGTGTCCTTTTACCTAACATATTGTCGGAAATTCTACCAACATCATAACAATACTCAAGCAGCACTTGAGCTGGTCAGGTTAACCTTACGATATATTAACTCCAAAATGTGCAGCTATTCAAATATTAAAAAAATATTGGAATTAGACAATCAGTGAGGTATTTTCTTGAAGGTAGGGGGGGAAGGGGGTATTGGAAATGCGACACAAATCCTTCTCAAGGTCAAGAGGTTGGCCATGCGAAATCTGGGTAGGTTGGTTTTCAAAGTCCCTACCTGAATCAAGCACATCTACACACAAACACAACTTTAGTTTTATGTACTGTACTATACATGTATTAGCTAATTACTGCTGTTTTCCTCAGGATTCTTGTTGAACATTTGAAAGATGTTATTTAACATTTATCCTCTAATTTTACAGATGTGATGACAGTGGATATGAGGGAAGCCCTTGCCACCAGCCTGTGCTCATCTACCCCTGTGACCCATATGTAACAGCCCACAATAGTACTACGCCCACACTCACCAGCACTGTTACAAAGGGAGTTCTTACAGCACTCTATGACCAGAGTTTTCGTGTACCATCTTGAACTAGGCTACTAGAGAGCTATATTCATTAAGTGTGAGAGACCTAGACTAAGATATCAATATGCATGACATAATTTGAAGTTTAAATGTACACTGTAATCTCATACATAGAATGTTAATATTTAAACCAGATGTGGATAATGTAATTAAAAAATGAATATCCATTTTAAGTAAAAATTTGAGAAAGGTATTGTGTCTCAGAATGGAAGGAAAGCATTTGAGGTTCTGGCAGTGGATAGTATTTGGAGTGTTGTGGTTGTCCTATGGGTCAACCTACCTTCTGAGAAAGCCACTTGGAGTGATCAAAGCAGACTTAGAAAGTGGATTAAATGTAAGCTCAGCCATCCTTGGGTGGGTAGATACAGCACTCCTTTTTCCATATGCTGCAGTATCTCTTACTCTTGGGTCTGTGGGTGACCGTTTGGGGTCACGTGTAACTTTGGCAGGTGGTTTAATTCTTGCTGCTGCTGCTACAGCTCCCATGACTGTGTGCCAGTCTCTTTCCTCATTACTAATATTATTGGCCTTCAGTGGAGCCAGTCAGGCATTGTGTTGGCCAGCTTGCTGTGCTTTACTGTCTCGCTGGTTTTCCGATGCCTCTCGTAATTCAGTGTTTGGAATGTTTGGCACATGCTGTTTTGTTTTTGGGATGGCTGGTACAGGTCTGGCAGTGTACTTACAGGATGCTTATGGATGGCGCTCTGTATTCTTGCCTCCTGCAATAGTGGTAACCATCTTGGGTGTAATTGTCTTCGAGATAGGTCGAGACCCAAGTGAGCGAGGCTTAGTAATACCAGGTCGGGCAGCTAACCAGCATGTACCACAAAACAAAACCAGCACTGAAAGTAAAATGTCCATGATGGCAGTTTGGAAAGTGACTCTTGTGCCAGAAGTGTCTATTGCCATGTTCTGTGTCAAGTTTGTACGCTATGCTCTTATGTTTTGGCTGCCCTTTTATCTATTACGTTCTCTTAACTACTCCAAAATTAATGCTGGGCTGGCATCTACTGCTTTTGAATTAGGTGGTGTAGCAGGGAGTGCATTTGTTGGCGTAGTGGTGGACCATTGGATGAAGGGTCGTGCAATATTGACTAGTGCTTTGGCAGTTAGTGGATCAGCTCTTGCTCTATTGGCCTTTATAGCCACAGCATCTTGGGGCCCAATTTTTCATGTGATTTTCTTGGCTCTTGTAGGTGCCTTGAATTGTGGCCCAGATATTCTACTTTGTGGCTCAGTGTCGGCAGATATTGGTGAGAGAGAGGGAGGAGCAGCATCTGCAGTGACAGGAGTAGTGAATGGCATGGGGTCTTTGGGTACAGTCCTAGAGGGCCCTCTAGTATCTTTAGTGGCAGCCTGGTTTGGATGGTCATCCATGATGCCCCTTATGATATTGCTGTCTTGTATAGGAGCCATTGCTGCTTTCCGTGCTAATTCTATTCACTCTCGCATTGAAGGTCGGGTCAAACTCTCTTCCATGGATACAATACCATGATGGTTATTCTCAGTCTGTCTTTTCTCAAAATTTAGAAAGCACTCAAGATCACATATTGTTTAACTTTATGTATGCTGTAGTATATTATATAAATGTGTAAAATAATGAATTAGAATAAATCTGATTTGTGTTATGAACAAGTACAGTGCTATGGTACACCTATATAATTTACAGTACATTTGATAAGGTGACCAATATGTACTGTGCAAAGTTATAATATTTATATCTGTAAAATAAGGTAATTGTGAGAGCAGATATTCACCAGTGATGTTTTGTTTTTTCAGTCAGTAACTGGATCATTGTTGTTAAATGTTTAGTCATGAGAAGTAGTGTAGTTAATATACATGTGGTTGTAACTGTTAAGATTCAAGCTGTTTACATACTTTATATTAGCACTATATTTGATCTGAAATCTAAGAACATTGTAATAATGTTTTGAGAATAAAGATACTGTACTATTTACTAGTATATAACATGTGAAGGTAAAAATTCTATGCCAAAGATAATTATCAACCTGTAATTCTTTTTGTTTTGCTGACATAAATGAAATTGCAAAAAATTATATTGTTTCCTAAAATGTTCATCATGCTTTGTGTGAGCCTGTTGGACATTTAATAGGCTTGTGTGAGTGCATTAAATATGAGTGAAGGCAAGTGGTTTTTATGACTGCTGTTGGAGTATGAACAAGGTAATATTTATGAAGGGATTCAGGACTTGAATCATGGCGGTGGAAAATATGGTGTTTGCACTCTGAAGGAAGGGTGGGGATGTCTAAGTTCAGAGGGCTGTCTGAACTGCAATGTCAGCATGCTTTTAGAAAGACAGTGATGAAATGAGTGAAGGTGAATAAGTTTCCTATTTTTCGGTTCACCCTACATCAGTAGGGGATGGGTGGTGTGTTAAATACATACATACACATACTATATTCATAACCATCTTGAAAGGCATAAATTGATTAATGAATCTCAGCACGGTTTTACAAAGGGGCGTTCCTGCCTTATAAATTTACTAACTTTTTTTACCAAGGTATTTGAGGAGGTAGATCATGGTAATGAATATGATAGTGTATATGGACTTCAGTAAGGCTTTTGATAGAGTTCCACATCAGAGGCTATTGAGGAAAATTAAGGTATGGAATAGGAGGAGAAATTTTTTCCTGGGTAGAGGTGTAGTTAACAGATGGGCAACAGAGAGTTTGCATCAATGGGGAGAAATCAGAGTAGGGGCACATCATGAGTAGTGTTCCACAGGGGTCAGTGTTGGGCCCTTTGTTGTTCACGATTTATATAAACGACATTGATGAGGGAATAAATAGCGACATAAGCAAGTTTGCTGATTCATTTGCCTAATTCATTCAAATGAGGACATTAGAGCACTCCAAGAAGATTTGAATAGACTGATGCAGTTGTCGTAGAAGTGGCAGGTGCAGTTTAATATAGACAAATGCAAACATTGGACAAGAAAATAACCATGCCACATATAAACTAAATAATGTAGATCTTAATATTACTGATTGTGAAAAGGATTTAGGAGTTCTGGTTAGCAGTAATCTAAAACCAAACAGTGCATAAGTGTTCGCAATAAAGCAAACAGAATCCTTGGCTTCATATCAAGAAGTATAAATAATAGAAGTCCTCAGGTTGTTCTTCAACTATATATATCTTTGGTTAGGCCTCATTTAGATTATGCTGCACAGTTCTGGTCACCGTATTACAGAGTGGATATAAATGTACTGGAAAACGTACAAAGGAGGATGACAAAGTTGATCCCATGTATCAGAAATCTTCCCTATGAGGATAGACTGAGGGCCCTGAATCTGCACTCTCTAGAAAGGTGTAGAATTAAGGGTAATATGATTGAGGTGTATAAGTGAAAAACAGGAATAAATAAAGGGAAGTACAGTGTCTACACTCTGAAGGAGTGGTATTAATGTTGAGTTTAATAACTGTAGTGTAAGTGCACCTCTGGCAAGACAGTGATGGAGTGAATGATGATGAAAGTTTTAATTTTTTTGAGCCACCCTGCCTTGGTGGGAGATGGCCGATGTGTTAATAATAATAATAAAAAATAGTGTGCTAAAAATATCTAGCCAAGACAAGACTCGCAGCAATGGTTTTAAGTTGGAAAAATTCAGATTCAGGAAGCTTATAGGAAAGCACTGGTTTGGTAATAGAGTTGTGGATGAGTGGAACAAACTCCTGAGTACCATCATAGAGGCTAAGACATGTAATTTTAAAAATAGGTTAGATAAATACATGAGTGGGTGTGAGTTGGACCTGACTAGCTTGTGCTAATAGGTCTGATGCTGTGCCCCTTCCTCAAGTGGATGTGACCTGACCTGACTAGGTGGGTTATTGGTTTAAGCCAGGAGGTGACCTGGACCTGCCTCACATGGGCCAGTATGCCTGCTGCAGTGTTCCTTCTTTCTTATGTTCTTATATAGTCTCAACAGCCTTTTCCGAGGCAGGGTGACCCAAAAAGGAAAAAGTTACCATCATTCATTCAAATGCTGTCTTTCCAGAATAGTGCTGACATCACAATCAGATTACACTCTGCAAAGTTTCCATTCTTCCCTCTTGCCAAGGAAGGGCTACCCAAAGAATATATATATATGTCTAAGAAAAGTTTGCTGTATGTAATTTGGTTAACAGGATAGGACAACATGACTTCTGTAGACTTGTTACATATTTAATAAAAAATGCAGTATTTATTCTACATAACCAGTAGTATTATGTTTTGCAGAGATTGTCATTATAGATTTAAAATAAGAAATCATGTCTGAAAACATCAGTTTGGCCCAGAGCTTGTGTGAAATATAAAAAAAAAAAATTTTTTGATCTCCTAAAAATAATATTTTTTCTCCATAATAGTTTACATAACCTGCACTTAGGAGAGGGAAACATGATGTTTTGGTCCAACCTGGACCACTGACAGGTTGTAATAGTTTAATAGTAATTTAATAGTTTAGTATATTTTATGACAAATATACACAAGAAAGGTATATTTTCAGCTGTTTCAAGAGCAAAATGCACATTTTTAACGTATAATATCAAGAGGGATACATTTTGACAAATAAAACTTGCTGTGATACTTTTCAGTACAGTGTAAGGTTGAGTTTCCTTGGATACTCTGACATAGACAAAGAATGTTATCCCCCATTCTTTCTACAATAAATTAAGACACTCATACCAAGCTATGTAATTCAGTGGTATATGAACTTGAAATTAATGATGCACACTTGTAATTTGCACAGATGTCAGATAATTTGTAAATGAATTCCAAATAAATCATATTCACACCAATATGTATAAACTTAAGTCAGTGATAAATGAATTTATTTACTGAGTAAAATATAATATTGCTTACAGCAATAATTTTTGTATGCAATATGAACTTTTGTAAAACAAGAATTTTTATTTTAAATAAATAAAAGAAATAAACTATGCATCAGATGTAAAAGTATTCATTTTTCACTGAGTTTTTAAACTATTTATTTTTCCTCAATTACATAATATGCTAGATAAGCTATGTTCAGTTTTTATTTAACCAGATTACCTCCCATTGCTCAGGTGCTGAATGATCCCTATGTATTTAGCACTTACCCATAAATATAATAGTAACCATAAATTTTAGAATATTTTCTAATACTCTGATCTATACAAAGGTTCATTGTGTGATACAAGTTTATAGGTTGGTGTGGTCTTATAATCTGGCTCAGGTTTATATACTGCTTCAGGTGTGTAAATGGGTGTCGACTTGTAAGCTGGCTTAGGTTTATACACTGGCCTGTGTTGTGGGTAGACTGGGGTACCCTCGTATGTAATGGTCGGGTGGTAACCAGTCTCGTCCGAGTAATACTTTACAACCATTCGGCGACCGTCTGGAAGATCTACGAAGTATTGACCTTCAGTTCGGTAGCCTTCTCGCTTTTCTGTGTGACCAAAATTAGTTCCATGGTAGGTGTCGGCCACACCATACCCAAAATCATATTCTGTAGGCTGAAGGAAAGTAAAGCATGTTATGTGTACAGAAAGTGAAGTTCATGAAGAAAAGGAAGTTCTTATGCATTTAATATTCATTTTTTTTTAACACGGCCATTTCCCATCGAGGCAGGATGACCCAAAAAGAAAGAAAAAAAACTTTCATCATCATTCAACACTTTCGCCATCATTTATATATAATCACTGTCTTTGCAAAGGCACTCAGATACGGCAGTTTACATGTCCCTCCAAATTGCTAATATCCCAAACCCCTCCTTTAAAGTGCAGGCATTGTACTTCCCATTTCTAGGACTTAAGTCCGGCTAACCGGTTTCCCTGAATTACTTCACAAAATATTACCCTGCTCACACTCCAACACCTCATCTGGTCCCAAAAACCATTTGTCTCCATTCACTCTATCTAACATGCTCACGCATGCTTGCAGGAAGTCCAAGCCCCTCACCCACAAAACCTCCTTTACCCCCTCCCTCCAACTTTTTCGAGGACAACACCTACCACACACCCCTTTCCCTACAGATTTATATGCTTTCCAAGTCATTCTACTATGTTCCATTCTCTCTAAATGACCAAACCACCTCAGCAACCCCTCTTCAGCTCTGACTAATACCTTTAGTAACTCCACACCTAATTTCCACACTATGAATTCTCTGCATAATATTTACACCACACGCCCTAAGATACGACATCTCCACTGCCTCCAGCCTCCTCCTCGCTGCAGCATTCACAACCCACGCTTCACACCCATATAAGAGTGTTGGTACCACTATACGTACTCGTAAACTTCCTTCTTTGCCTCCATGGATAACATTTTTTGTCTCCACAGACACCTCAGTGCACCACTCGCCTTCTTTCTTTCATCAATTCTATGGTAAGTTTGTCTTTCATAAATCTATCTGCTGACAAGTCTACTTCCAAATATCTGAACACATTCATTTCTTCCATACTCCCTCCCTTAAATGTGATATCCAATTCTTTACCTAACTCGTTTGATACCCTCATCACCTTACTCTTATCTATGTTCACTTTCAGCTTTCTTACACGCCCTGTATATACAATATAATACTACCTGCATTTATCTGACTGCCATTTTCCACTAAGGTAGGCTAATCTAAAGAAGAAGAAACATTACCATCACTCGCCCTTCAAGGGGTATGACTTAAGGCTGGTGAAGGGATCTTTTCCAAGAAATTGGAGCTACTCTCTTCTTTCTCAGATCAAATCTGATATTCCATTCCCAAGGAGCTCTATGATCCTTACAGGTTTAGTGCTTCCCATGAATATAACAAGAATAAGAGTAGATATTATGGTTGACAATCACAAACTGAAACCATAATTCGGAACATCAAATGAAATCTGTCAGCCTGAGCAGCGAGACTAGTGGAACAATGTGGATATTATCAAGCATTCTTTTACAAGTTCAGCGGCCCTTTCTTTCCCTTCCCTTCTTCCTTGGTTTAGCACTTCTTTTGATTATAATAATAATAATTCCCTTCTTGCTGATGGACCCTCCTTTAATCCTGACTCTCTCGTTGACTTTTTGACAGAAACTGACTTACTACACAAACTCTGAAGATTATACCTCTAGCATCTCCCTCAGTCCCTTCTACCTCGATCTCTTGCTACCTTCTGTCCCTGCACTATCCACTGTCTTGCTGCACTCCATACCCTACTAATCATCCATCTCCGGCTTACAATCCATTCTCCCTGCATCCTGTCCTGCCCCGCCGAGCTGTATAACCCTTGTGGTTTAGCGCTTCTTTTGATTATAATAATAATATTTTACAAGTTCAGGAACTTCAGTGGTTCCATTACAGCAAAGCTGGGTTTAGTGCTTAAATTAATACTGATATTATTATTATTATTAATGCAGTAGAGCTGGAGTTGCAATTATTTGTACATTACAGTTTCTCTGAATGGCCTGTCCCCCCACACAGGAAAAGAGGCCTAAAAATGGGTGTAAACCTATACCAAGGGATATAGGGCATATCCACCAAAGAGGTTTATCTCCCAGCGGAGATAAACGGTTTAGCAATTAACAAGTGCATAATAATAATAAAAGAAACAGTAATTTCAAATTAACTAAATGCAATAAGAGAGAGGATTTTCACTTACTCCATAGTCGTGTGTAGGCGAAGGCCTGTAAGCAGGCTCGACCTTGTACACGGTCTGGTAGAATGGCTCAGGCTTGTAGACGTAGGATTTAGGGCTGGATGTGTAGGGTGCGGTGTACTTGGGCTTGCTTGTGTAGATTGCGGTGTACTTAGGCTTGTTTGTGAAGGTGGGTTTGGGTATATAGGCTGGGGTGTAAGTGGGTTTGGGTGCATAGGTGGGCGGAGTGTAGGTGGGTTTGGGTACATAGGGGGTCGGAGTGTAGGTGGGTTTGGGTACATAGGGGGTCGGAGTGTAGGTAGGTTTGGGTACATAGGGGGCCGGAGTGAAGGTGGGTTTGGGTACATAGGGGGTCGGAGTGTAGGTGGGTTTGAGTGTATATGCTGGAGTGTAAGTGGCTTTGGGAGTGTAGGTGGCTTTGGGAGTGAAGGTGGGTTTGAGCATATAGGAAGGAGTGAAGGTGGGTTTGAGCATATAGGAAGGAGTGAAGGTGGGTTTGATCATATAGGAAGGAGTGAAGGTGGGTTTGGACATATAACTTCGGGCGTGGGCAGGCGTACTATAGGTGAGTGGGTATGAAGAAGTGTCCATGAAGGTGTTCTTCGGTATGTAGATTGGAGTGACATCGTAGTGGGGGTCGTAGGTGTAGTGGAAGGGAATACCAGTAGGTTTTCGCAAGCCCTCGTCCGCGCCCACGCCCACACCCACGCCCACCAACAGCAAGCCCAGCACCTACAGCAAAACAGACAAAGCATTAAAAAGTGAATTTCCTCACCACAAAAGTAAATAATTTAAGCCAGAATCCTGTTTTAGAAATGTTTCGTATTTTTAATAAACTTTTTTTAATAAACTAAGAGTGAAAAGAACAATATAAAAACAAACGAAGCATTGTGATACGTCTAGTTACCTATGCAAATATGGCCAAATTCTGAATCATGTCAACACAAATTGGCAAGAGCCTTCCCTTTTCTTGGATCAAACGTACCTGTAGCGCTGTATGGCCCTTAAGGATTTAGCACATACATATGCATACATCGTTAAATAAGCCAACGGAAGGCCTCGGTCAGATGACCAAAAGCTCCAGCTGCGGGTCATCATAAGACTAAGACCCGCGTCAGGAAACACTTGTCCTGTTTCCTGACAAACCTAATACCTACCTATTTGTGGTTGCAGGGGTCGAGTCACAGCTCCTGGCTGTAATACCTCTGCATACATAGATTTTTCTTTAAGACCTATTTTAGCAGCGCAGTATGACCCTTGTGAGTTTATCGCTTACTTATGATAAAAACAACAAAAATAGTACCTTGGCTGGTGGTGTACAGGCGAAAAGTGCCCTTAATGACTCGTGCAATCGATAGGCTTCAAACCTAATTATGGACTGTTAACCGGAAGATGAGATTGCATAGTACCTGGTCCAGATTGTGAGAGATAATTAACAATTAAAGATAATTGATTCGCCAGAATTACTTATTATAATGAGACACGCTACCTCTCTAGAACCACGTTAACTCTAGAACCACGCTATCTCCAGAACCACGCTACCTCTAGAACCACGTTAACTCTAGAACCACATTAACTAGAACCACGCTTCCTCTCTAAAACCACGCCTAACACTAGAACCACGCTACCTCTAGAACAATGCCTAACACTAAAACAACGCTGTCTCTAGAACCACGCCTAACACTCTAGAACCACGCTACCTCGAGAACTACGCCTAACACTCTAGAACTACTCTACCTATCTAGATCCACGCTTAACACGAGAACCACGCTACCTCTAGAATCACGCCTAACACTAGAACCGTGCTGCCTCTCTAGAACCACGCTACCTCTAAAACCACGCTTAAATATAACCACGCTAACACTATAGAACCACGCCTAACAATCTAGAACCATGCTACCTCTAGAACAACGCCTAACACTAGAACCATGGTACCTCTTTAGAACCACGCTACCTCTTTAGAACCATGCTACCTCTTTAGAAACACGCCTCCCACTCTAGAACCACGCTACCTCTCTAGAACCACGCCTAAAACTAGAACTATGCTAACATTCTAGAACCATGCTACCTCTCTAGAACGACGCCTAACACTCTAGAACCATGCTACCTCTTTAGAACCACGCTACCTCTTTAGAACCACGCTACCTCTTTAGAACCACGCTACCTCTTTAGAACCACGCCTAACACTCTAGAACCTCTCTACCTCTCTAGAACCATGCTACCTCTCTAGAACCATGCCTAACTCTCTAGAACCACGCTGCCACTAGAACAACGCCTAACACTCTAGAACCACGCTTCCCCTCTAGAATTACGCCTAACACTAGAACCACGCCTAACACTAGAACCATGCTACCTCTCTAGAACCACGCCTAACACTAGAATCAAGCTACCTCTCTAGAACTACGCCTAACACTCTAGAACCACGCTACCTCTCTAGAACCACGTCTAACACTAGAACCACGCTACCTCTCTAGAACCACGCCTAGCACTCTAGAACTACACTGCCTCTCTAGAACCACGCCTAGTACTCTAGAACCACGCTACATCTGTTGAACCACACCTAGCACTCTAGAACCGCGCTGCATCTTTAGACCCATGCCTAGCACACTAGAACCACGCTACTTCTCTAGAACCACGTTTAACACTAGAACCACGTTTAACACTAGAACCACGCTAACACTACAGAACCATACTTCCTCTCTAGAACGACGCCTAACTCTTGAACCATGCTACTTTTTTAGAACTACGTTACCTCTTTAGAACCTCACGTAACACTCTAGAACGAAGCTACCTATCTAGATCCACGCTTAACACGAGAACCACGCTACCTCTAGAATCACGCCTAACACTAGAACCGCGCTGCCTCTCTAGAACCACGCTACCTCTAAAACCACGCTTAAATATAACCACGCTAACACTATAGAACCACGCCTAACAATCTAGAACCATGCTACCTCTAGAACAACGCCTAACACTAGAACCATGGTACCTCTTTAGAACCACGCTACCTCTTTAGAACCATGCTACCTCTTTAGAAACACGCCTCCCACTCTAGAACCACGCTACCTCTCTAGAACCACGCCTAAAACTAGAACTATGCTAACATTCTAGAACCATGCTACCTCTCTAGAACGACGCCTAACACTCTAGAACCATGCTACCTCTTTAGAACCACGCTACCTCTTTAGAACCACGCTACCTCTTTAGAACCACGCTACCTCTTTAGAACCACGCTACCTCTTTAGAACCACGCCTAACACTCTAGAACCTCTCTACCTCTCTAGAACCATGCTACCTCTCTAGAACCATGCCTAACTCTCTAGAACCACGCTGCCACTAGAACAACGCCTAACACTCTAGAACCACGCTTCCCCTCTAGAATTACGCCTAACACTAGAACCACGCCTAACACTAGAACCATGCTACCTCTCTAGAACCACGCCTAACACTAGAATCAAGCTACCTCTCTAGAACTACGCCTAACACTCTAGAACCACGCTACCTCTCTAGAACCACGTCTAACACTAGAACCACGCTACCTCTCTAGAACCACGCCTAGCACTCTAGAACTACACTGCCTCTCTAGAACCACGCCTAGTACTCTAGAACCACGCTACATCTGTTGAACCACACCTAGCACTCTAGAACCGCGCTGCATCTTTAGACCCATGCCTAGCACTCTAGAACCACGCTACTTCTCTAGAACCACGTTTAACACTAGAACCACGTTTAACACTAGAACCACGCTAACACTACAGAACCATACTTCCTCTCTAGAACGACGCCTAACTCTTGAACCATGCTACTTTTTTAGAACTACGTTACCTCTTTAGAACCTCACGTAACACTCTAGAACGAAGCTACCTCTCTAGAACCACGCCTAAAACTAGAACCATGCTAACACTCTAGAACCATGTTACCTCTTTAGAACCACGCCTAACATCCTAGAACCACGCTGCCTCTTTAGAACCACGCTTAACACTCTAGAACCACGCTGCCTCTAGAACCACGCTGCCTCTCTAGAACCACGCTGCCTCTCTAGAACCACAACTAACAATAGCACCACGATGACACTCTAGAACCACGCCTACCACTGTAGAACCACGCCTAATAGAACAACGCCTAACACCCTAGAACCAAGCTACCTCTCTTGAACCACGCCTAACACTCTAGAATCACGCTGCCTCTCTTGAACCACGCCTAACACTAGAATCACGCTGCCTCTCTAGAACCACGTCTAATAGAACAACGCCTAACACCCTAGAACCAGGCTACCTCTTTAGAACCACGCTTAACAGTCTAGAACCACGCTGCCTCTCTAGAAATACGCCTCAATATAGAATCACACTGCCTCTTCAGAACCACACTGCCTCCCTAGAACCACGCCTAATAGAACAATGCTAGCACTCTAAAACTACGCTACCTCTCTAGAACCACGCCTAACACTAAAATCACGCTACCTCTCTAGAACCACGTCTTACACTCTAGAACCACGCTACCTCTGTAGAACCACGCCTAAAATCTAGAGCCACGTTGCCTCTAGAACCACACCTAACATTAGAACTACGCTACCTCTCTAGAACCACTCCTAACACTCTAGAACCACGCTGTCTCTAGAACAACGCTAGCACTCTAGAACCACGCCTAACACTCTAGAACCATACTACCTTTTTAGAACCACGCTACATTTCTAGAATCACGCCTAACACTCTAAGACCACGCTACCTCTCTAGAACCACGCCTAACATTCTAGAACCACGCTGCCTCTCTAGAACAACACCTAACAATAGAACCACGCTAAAACTTTAGAACCACGCTACTTCTCTAGAACCACGCCTAGCACTCTAGAAACATGCCTAAGACTCTAGAAACACGCTAGCACTCTAGAACCACGATGCCTTTTTAGAAAAAGGCCTAACACTCTAGAACCACGCTTCCTCACTAGAACCACGCCTAACACTCGAGAACCTTGCTACCTCTCTAGAACCACGCCTACCACTAGAACCACGCTAACACTCTAGAACGACGCTATCTTAGAATCACGCCTAACACTAGAACCGCGCTATCTCTCTAGAACCACGCTTAGTACTCTAGTACCACGCTAACATTCTAGAACCATACCCAAAACTCTAGAACCACGTTTAACACTCTAGAACCACGCCTAACACTAGAACCACGTTTAACACTCTAGAACCACGCCTAACACTAGAACCACGTTTAATACTCTAGAACCACGCTAACACTCTAGAACCTCGGTAACACTAGAATCACGCCTAACAATCAAGAACCACGCTAACACTCTAGAACCATGCCCAAACCTCTAGAACCACGCCTAACACTAGAACCATGCCAACTCACTAGAATCACGCCTGATACTCAAGATCCACGCTAACACTAGAACCACGCCTAACACTCTAGAACCATGCCTAATACTAAAAAACCACGCAAACACTCTAGAACTACACAAACACTAGAACCACGCTAACACTTTAGAACCATGCCCAACACACTAGAATCACGCCTAATACTGAAGAACCATGCAAACGTTTGAACCACGCCTAACATTCTAGAACCATGCAAACACTCTAGAACCACGCTAACACTTTAGAACTATACCCAACACACTAGAACCACGCCCAACACACTAGAACCACGCTAACACTTTAGAACCACGCTAACACTAGAGCCACGCTAACAATCTAGAACCAAACTAACACTCTAGAACCACGTCCCGCATCTCCAGAACCACTCCTCACACCTCAAAGTACATCCCACTAGTCTAGAACTACGCCTCCACATCTCTAGAAGAACCTCCCTATACATCTAGAACCACGCCCACATACCTCTAGAACTACGCCCACACACCGCTAGAACCACGACCTCACACCTCTAGAACCACGACCCCACACTATACAACTACGACTCCACACCTATACAACCACGACCCTACACCTCTAGAACCACGACCCCACACCTCTAGAACCACGACCCCACACCTCTAGAACCCCGACCCCACACTTATACAACCACGACCCCACACCTCTAGAACCATGATACCACACCTATGCAACCACGACCGCACACTTCTAGAACCACGACCCCATACCTCTAAAACCATGATCCCACACATATAGAAAGACGCCCCACACCTCTAGAACCACGCCCCCACTAGGACCAACCACGCCCACACACCTCTAGAACCACGACCCCACACCTATATAACCAAGACCCCACACCTATAGAACCACGCCCCACACCTCTAGAACCACGCCCCCACACCTCTAGAATCACGCCCCCACATTTCTAGAACCACGCCCCTACACCTCTATAACCACGCCCACACACCTATAGAACTACGCCTCCACACCTATAGAACAACGACCCCACACTAATATAACCACGCCCCCACACGTATAGGACCACGACCCCACACTAATATAACCATGCCCCCACACGTATAGAACTACGACCCCACACCAGTAGAACCACGACCCCACACTAATATAACCACGCCCCCACACGTATAGAACTACGACCCCACACCAATAGAACCACGACCCCACACTAATATAACCACGCCCCCACAAGTATAGAACCACGACCCCACACCAATAGAACCACGACCCCACTCTAATAGAACCACGCCCCCCACACGTATAGAACCACGACCCCACACCAATAGAACCACGACCCCACACCAATAGAACCACGACCCCACACCAATAGACCCCCGACCCCACCCCTATAGAACCACTACCCCACAAAAAAAGTTAAGAATGATCATGGGGAATACAAGGTGGTGACGAGGAAGACAAAGTTGTGACGGGGAAGACAATGTGGTGACGGGGAAGACAAGGTGGTCATGGGGAAGACAAGGTGGTGGCGGGGAAGACAAGGTGGTGACGGGGAAGACAAGATGGTCATGGGGAAGACAAGGTGGTCATGGGGAAGACAAGGTGGTGACGGGGAAGACAAGGTGGTGACGGGGAAGACAAGGTGGTGTCGGGGAAGACAAGGTGGTGGCGGGGAAGAAAAGGTGTTGGCGGGGAATTCAAGGTGGTCATGGGGAAGACAAGGTGGTCATGGGGAAGACAAGGTGGTGGCGGAGAAGACAAGGTGGTCATGGGGAAGACAAGGTGGTCATGGAGAAGACCAGATGGCCATGGGGAAGACAAGGTGGTGGCAGGGAAGACAAGGTGGTGGCGGGGAAGACAAGGTGGTGGCGGGGAAGACAAGGTGGTCATGGGGAAGACAAGGTGGTCATGGGGAAGACAAGGTGGTGGCAGGGAAGACAAGGTGGTGGCGGGGAAGACAAGGTGGTCATGTGGAAGACAAGGTGGTCATGGGGAAGACAAGGTGGTCATGGGGAAGACAAGGTGGTCATGGGGAAGACAAGGTTGTGGCGGGGAAGATAAGGTGCTCATAGGGAAGACAAGGAGGTGACGGGGAAGACAAGGTGGTGGCGGGGAAGACAAGGTGGTCATGGGGAAGACAAGGTGGTCATGGGGAAGAAAATGTGGTGACGGGGAAAACAAGGTGGTCATGGGGAAGATAAGGTGGTGGCGGGGAAGACAAGGTGGTGGCGGGGAAGACAAGGTGGTGGCGGGGAAGACAAGGTGGTCATGGGGAAGACAAGGTGGTCATGGGGAAGACAAGGTGGTCATGGGGAAGACAAGGTGGTGGCGGGGAAGACAAGGTGGTCATGGGGAAGACAAGGTGGTCATGGAGAAGACAAGGTAGTGACGGGGAAGACAAGGTGGTCATGGGAAAGACAAGGTGGTAGCGGGAAAGACAAGGTGGTCATGGGGAAGACAAGGTGGTCATGAAGAAGACAAGGTGGTCATGGGGAAGACAAGGTGGTCATGGGGAAGACAAGGTGGTGACGGGGAAGACAAGGTGGTCATGGGAAGACAAGGTGGTGACGGGGAAGACAAGGTGGTCATGGGGAAGATAAGGTGGTGGCGGGGAAGACAAGGTGGTGGCGGGAAGACAAGGTGGTCATGGGGAAGACGAGGTGGTCAAGGGAAGACAAGGTGGTGACGGGGAAGACAAGGTGGTCATGGGGAAGATAAGGTGGTGGCGGGGAAGACAAGGTGGTGGCGGGGACGACAAGGTGGTCATGGGGAAGACAAGGTGGTCATGGGAAAGACAAGGTGGTGACGGGGAAGACAAGGTGGTCATGGGGAAGATAAGGTGGTGGCGGGGAAGACAAGGTGGTGGCGGGGAAGACAAGGTGGTGGCGGGGAAGACAAGGTGGTGGCGGGGAAGACACGGTGGTCATGGGGAAGACAAGGTGGTCATGGGGAAGACAAGGTGGTCATGGGGAAGACAAGGTGGTCATGGGTAAGACAAGGTGGTGGCGGGGAAGACAAGGTGGTTATGGAGAAGACAAGGTGGTCGTGGGGAAGACAAGGTGGTCATGGGGAAGACAAGGTGGTGGCGGGGAAGACAAGGCGGTCATGGGGAAGACAAGGTGGTCATATGGAAGACAAGGTGGTCATGGGGAAGACAAGGTGGTCATGGGGAAGACAAGGTGGTGGCGGGGAAGGCAAGGTGATCATGGGGAAGACAAGGTGGTGACGGGGAAGACAAGGTGGTGGCGGGGAAGACAAGGTGGTCATGGGGAAGACAAGGTGGTCATGGGGAAGACAAGGTGGTGACGTTGAAGACAAGGTGGTCATGGGGAAGACAAGGTGGTCATGGGAAAGACAAGGTGGTAGCAAGGAAGACAAGGTGGTCATGGGGAAGACAAAGTGGTGACGTTGAAGACAAGGTAGTCATGAAGAAGACAAGGTGGTCATGGGGAAGACAAGGTGGTCATGGGGAAGACAAGGTAGTGACGGGGAAGACAAGGTGGTCATGGGGAAGACACGGTGGTCATGGGAAGACAAGGTGGTGACGGTTAAGACAAGGTGGTCATGAAGAAGACAAGTGGTCATGGGGAAGACAACGTGGTCATGGGGAAGACAAGGTAGTGACGGGGAAGACAAGTTGGTCATGGGGAAGACAAGGTGGTCATGGGAACACAAGTCATTAACTCAGCAGCTCTGGTGAATACATTACGCTGGAGTGGTGGCGTTTACGGGCGTTTCCGTATCGTCACTGCCGATGCGTGACCTCCAAGTTGCGTAACTTTGCGTTCTCCTGCTTCTGCGCTGCATTAGCCAGAGGCTCTGTCGTCCTTGCTACGGAAATATTGACTGGAAGAAGGTTATTAAGGTTGAATTTTACGTGTGGACTAACATCAAGAACGCTTGAATCTCTGGAATGTGTAGGCAAGTATACTCTCATTGTATATTCACTGATATATACATACAGTATATGCACCTCTTGGTGCAATAAGATCACGCCTAAAACTAGAACCATGCCAACACTCTAGAACCATGCCAACACTCTAGAACCATGCCAACACTCTAGAACCATGCCAACACTCTAGAACCACGCTATATCTTTAGAACAGGTGATGTGTTAATATGCAAAAGTAGCGTTATCCCAATCGCTTTCGCGATTTCTCACATTATCAAGGAACAGCAACACTGATAAAGCAAGAGAAGAGTTATATACCGGAGAAGTGACTGCACACGGACACTCAGTGGGTCGCTAGTCACCTCATTGACTGACTCTGGCAGATGAGTTTCCACTGTTCTGAAATTTTTAGTCAGGTCACATGCCTGGTAAAATTTAAAGATGACATATCAGGTACATACGGTGTAAGGGTGCGAATATTGGTGAAAATGAGGAGGAGAAACAGAGAAGGGGGAAAAGGAGAAAGAGGAGTAGAGGGGGATTAAAATGGAAGTTTTAAGAATGATAGAGAAAGGAAGAGGGGAGAGAGTGAATGAGAGAGTGTGTGTGCTACGAGGTGTGAGAAAAAGTGAATGGATACAGCAACTATATAATTACATAAATAATAATATATATGTAGTATATATACGCGAGCCAGGATGATTGACGGTACCAACTAGAGCATAGTTACATTACCGAGTCCTGGCTGGGCCAGTCATACAATGAATTGGGAATCCTCTTGCATGTAAATCCATCGCATGGTAAAAATTTACTCATGTTTTCCCTATATTAAAACCCCCGTGACGTGTTAGAGCTATTTTGCAGACATCTTATTTAGAATGAGGATTCATTATATCTATAATGACCCTGCCTGCCTGGCTCCGGTGGCAGGTTCTTCCTTTTAAGTTTCCGTAGTTTTATTGTCTATATCTCTCTTTAACTTTGTTTTCAAATATTGTATTGCATGTAATGTATTTCTAAACCCAACTGGGTCACCTTAAAGCTGATTTTAAATGACCATTAAAACATTTAAAGCATTTATAGGTCTGATGTCAGCAACTATAGGCCTGTTAGTATACTCAGTGTAATATCCAAAATTCTAGAGAGGGCGGTGTACTGTCAAGTAGTTAAGTATCTTAATGATAACAACATTCTTCATAGTTACCAATCAGGCTTTAGAAGATCTTACTCAACCGACACCTCCCTAATTAATCTGATGGATTGCATCAGAACTGAAATGTCGATAGGAAACCTCATAGGAATGGTAACCTTAGACTTGCAAAAGGTCTTTGACACTGTCAACCACAATATAATATGTAAGAAACTTCAAGCTATCGGCATAGGTTTCGTAGACTGGTTTAAGTCCTACCTTAGCAACAAGACACAAATTGTCAAAATCAACAAAACAGAATCAGAACCCCTGCCGATAGCATGCCGAGTTCCCCAAGGTAGTATTCCGGATCCCTTTTTATTCCTATGTTATGTAGACGACATGCCCATCAGTGTCAAGTGCAAGCTCCTGCTGTATGCAGACAGTGCCAGATTTAGGTGGTGGGGGGGCCCTTTGCATTAAAAAGGTCTAACTCTAATGGTTAGAAGACTTTTAAGTTTCGCATTGGAAAACTTTCGCCACTCTCAATATACGTACCATCCTCTTAAGATGAAGAAATGAAACAATAAACTGGATTTATAGTGTATTTTAGCAGCCTGTCGGTTCAATTGCAAGTGTAACTCAAAAGTAATGTACAGACTTATGAGGAGTTATCTTCAATCAGATAAAATATTATAAGCCAGGTACATTCCGTGCTTTTCTGATGAAAAAGTCTCTGATGACTCCATCAAAATCCAATGAGCGCAGGATGTCAGATTCTATGTTCATGACCGTCAGGTTTACAAGTCGGTTCTCACTACCACACTGTTGTTCACATACTGACCACGATCAAGCAGTCATTCATACTGCAGTGCCCTGCACACCCAGGATGATGTGCTGCGAGTCATCCTCGCGTCATGCAGCTGACGACGCGCTCGCACCGATGATGTAACACCAGCGATCAGATGACTCAACATGGCAATCCCACCACAATTCAAACTCTTGCATACATTTTCTCATTTTGCGATCTATTCAATTCTCAGTATAATGTGTATCATAATATTTTTCATCATTTGGTGGGGGTCCCTTCTGGTGGGGGCCCAGGGCCCGGGCCCCGGGGCCCCTCCCCTAAATCCGGCCCTGTATGCAGATGACAGTGCTCTGTTAGTGTCAGGTAAAGACCCACAAGATATAGCTAATGTAATAACACTGGATCTGGAGTCCTGCAGAAAATGGTTAGTAGACAACAAACTATCGTTACACCTAGGGAAAACGGAAGCCATACTCTTTGGCACGAAACATAAACTGAGAAGGGCAAATAATTTTAATGTCCGGTGTAATGTGAAACCCATCACTTCAGTTTCCTCTGTAAAATATCTGGGAATTCCCTTTGACCCATGCATGTCAGGAGAATTGATAGGGAACTGCGTAGTAAAGAAAGCGAATGCCAGACTGAAGTTCCTCTACAGACAAGCACAGTGTCTACCTACTGAGGCTCTCAGGACCCTGTGTCTAGCCCTTATACAATGTCATATGGACTACGCTTACTCTTCATGGTACTCTGCCTTGACAAAAAAAAACTGAAAGATAGACTGCAAATCACCCAGAACAAAATGGTAAGATTCATACTGGACCTGGGTCTAAGAGAACATGTAGGCCTGGATGAATTACAACAATTGGATATGCTGAATATTGAAGACAGAGTAAAACAACTTAAGTTAAATCAAGTTTATAAAATTGCTCACAAACAGTGTCCAGAATATCTTGCTGCCAATTTTGTCAAGGCTGGGAACCAAAGCAGTCATAGTACTAGGGAGAGAGAGCACAACTTTGTAGTACCCACAGTCAGTGGTCATGCTTCAAACACCTTTTATTGTACAGCAATAAAGGAATGGAACAGACTGCCTGCACATGTCAAAGCCAGTCATAGTATGAGCCAGTTCAAGAAGAGAGCCAAAAGGTGCCAATAAATGTAGCGACAGAAAGGGAGGAGAATTATTTTTTGTTTTAGCTAACACACATGTAAATATAAATAACTCATTTTACCTTATTCCTAGTATATCTTATTTATAGTATAATAATATGATATTATCTCCTTTAAAGTACAATAATTAGGTATTAAAAGGACCATAATGGAAATAAATCACTTCGCCTGACTTTTTTGGGTTATCCCAGGTTCTCTACACACGTGCTGCTTCATGGTACTATGTAACTGTATTTGGGTATACATGAACAAACTTACTTACTAACTTCTTCCCCACCACCACCCCCTCCCCACCACCATAACCATCACTCCTTCCTAGCATCCCACCATCATCACGCCCTCCCCACCACCACCATCATCATCCCCTCCCCATCACCACCATCATCACGCACTCCCCACCACCATCATCATCACGTCCTCCCCACCACCATCAGGCCCCTCCCCACCACTACCATCATTACGCCCTCCCCACCACCACCATCATTACCCCCTCCCCATCACCACCACCATCATCACGCCCTCCCAACCACCACCACCATCATCACACCATCCCCACCACCATCACGCCCTCCCCACCACCACCATCATCACGCCCTCCATCACCACCATCACGCCCTCCCCACCACTATCACGCCCTCCCCACCACCATCAACCCTTTTCCCTCCACCATCTCCAATCTTCTCCACCACCATCCACCGGCACATTGCTAATGCATCCAGTTGTGCTAAATAAAGAAATGTGCCTCACCCACTCCAGACACCCTCAACCCCCCCACTCACACTCATCACCACAACCCTCCACGAACACCACTAACACTCCCCACTCACCTGGTAGGTCTTCATGCTGCGGCTTCAGCAAGTGAATGTCACTAACCTCGGTGGCGTCTCCTTTATATACTGACGGGCCTTTGGTACCCAACATTCAGAGTAGTGACCAGAACCTGGAACGATGGTGACCAGAGCCTGGAACGTTAGTGACCAGAACCTGGAACGTTAGTGACCAGAGCCTGGAACGTTAGTGACCAGAGCCTGGAACGTTGGTGACCAGAGCCTGGAACGTTGGTGACCAGAGCCTGGAACGTTAGTGACCAGAACCTGGAACGTTGGTGACCAGAGCCTGGAACGTTGGTGACCAGAGCCTGGAACGTTAGTGACCAGAGCTTGGAACGTTGGTGACCAGAGCCTGGAACGTTGGTGACCAGAGCCTGGAACGTGGTGACCAGAGCCTGGAACGTTAGTGACCAGAGCCTGGAACGTTGGTGACCAGAGCCTGGAACGTTAGTGACCAGAGCCTGGAACGTTAGTGACCAGAGCCTGGAACGTTGGTGACCAGAGCCTGGAACGTTGGTGACCAGAGCCTGGAACGTTGGTGACCAGAGCCTGGAACGTTAGTGACCAGAGCCTGGAACGTTGGTGACCAGAGCCTGGAACGTTAGTGACCAGAGCCTGGAACGTTAGTGACCAGAGCCTGGAACGTTGGTGACCAGAACCTGGAACGTTAGTGACCAGAGCCTGGAACGTTAGTGACCAGAGCCTGGAACGTTGGTGACCATAGCCTGGAACGTTAGTGACCAGAGCCTGGAACGTTAGTGACCAGAACCTGGAACGTTGGTGACCAGAGCCTGGAACGTTGGTGACCAGAGCCTGGAACGTTGGTGACCAGAGCCTGGAACGTTAGTGACCAGAGCCTGGAACGTTAGTGACCAGAGCCTGGAACATTGGTGACCAGAGCCTGGAACGTTGGTGACCAGAGCCTATGTAGTGTCTATGGAAGGACAAAGAACAAGATGGTGTACTTTATAATCACTACATACAAATCACTCGAGACAAAAATTACCAGAAATAAATCCTAAACAAGAGGTCGCGCCTGGAACTGATACAGGTAAACGACCCACGGATTATCAGGAAGAGATCAAGAAATGAAGTGATCTGAACAACGACACGGCGGATGTGGAGAGCAAACAGGGATTCAAAAATAAATATGACAGGACTAGTGCACGTCAGTCGTTCGCAGCTATGAGGCGGGACCAAGAGCTAGCGCTCACACCTCTTCCCTTTCCCCCTCTCAAAAATTCAAATAATTACAAATAGGCAGTCGCACAATATATAAGATAAAATACATCGAAACTACAGAAAATTTAGCCTGAAATAAATCAAGACAGAAGATTTAATCGTAAAGGTTGTTCAGGAAATGAACTTGAGAGTATTGTTGGAAATTATATAAAATACCGACAAGTTGAAGATTAAGACACATGTACAACACTTGGGTGTCTTCATTGATGAAACGTTTCGCCTACACAGTAGGCTTCTTCAGTCAAATACAGAGGTGTAAAGAAATAAAGCTGGGTAAAAGGACACAACTGCAACTGATGTGACATTTTATTGTGGCTGGAGTGAAACGTTGCCGCAGTAAAATATGATACAGCTATTTATATCTAAATTATGCTGCGGGTAATTAACCACTCACTTCAAGCACAAAAGTGACTTGTAGCTCAGGGATTAGAGCGTCCGGCGTACAATCTAAAGGTCCTGGGTTCAATCTCCGGGCACATTAAGACGAACGGTCAAGTCTCCTTACACCTGATTCCACTGATCTAGCAGTAAACAGATACCTCAGTGTTAGGCGACTCAGAAGCTCTTACACAATAAAAAAAACAAAAGATCGCAGTGAGGAATCAGGTAATAAAACATGAAAGAGGAGATCGAACTCCCTAAGCTCGACACCAAAGTTTGTGAAGAACAAAAGACAAAGTTCAAAAAATTTCTCACTTAGGAAACAGGAGATTCCAGGGAGAAGAACGTCAAGTGTTGAACAGCTGGCGAATTGGATGCAAGATGAACACCTCTTTTTAGGATAATTAATCCCAGTGGATTATCATTCCCAAAAGATTATTGCTCGAAGACAACCCAAGAAATCCATCCAGTGAGAGTAATATCCACTTGGAATCCTTCGGTTCTCTGCCCTAGGATGTGACCCACAACAAGTGGCCAACACTCAAGGTTCTGTTTACTGCTAGGTGAAAAGGGGCAACAGATGCAAGAAGACTTTCTTAGCGTCTCATCTCGTCTGCAGAGTGAAACTGGTCCTTGGATGAAGAGACCAACATTTTCTTCTTCCTCTATAGCTGGGATATTTTCTCAAACGTCAAAATTTCAGAGGTGTGTAATCCCAAAGGGCTTAGCGATTATTTATGAAACGAAACGGAAGCGGCTAATGAGAAGAAACTAAAGAAATTAAAATTAACATCCCAGAAGAGGTACAACGGGAGAATGATAGAGACAATACTATGGTGACAAGACAAGGGTGATTGTGCAAGGTTGTTGGAGCTACGTGGGAAACCACCGGACACAGACGGCAGCTAGAGAGAGACAGATGAGCTGCGGAGAAGTCAGGAAGTACTTTCTTTAGCCTCACGAGAGTCAGTGAGTGGAATGATCTACATCAAGATGATGATTTTGTTCGGATTATTAACCCGGAGGGTCAACAACCCAGCATAACCCAATAAAGTCAGGATGTTATCGCGGTCTGTCTGGCTTATATTCATTGGGGAAGGGGCAGTAGAGAATACCTGCACACAGCTGCAGGTGACCTGAGATCACTAAAACCAGTCGTAAGTAGATAGATGTAAATCTGAGCTATGAATCTGTCTCCGCAAGAACAAGCCTTCACTTAGAGAAACACAAGAATGGGAGGAAATAAGATTTAATCAAAGGCATTGTAGGATATTTGAATCAATAACACTTCACCAGTATCAGAGCAACCCTCTTCCCTTGAAGCCAGAGACATTAGTAAAGAGGGAGAGGACGGACGCTCTTGGCGAAAGAAACATGTCAAAGAATTTTAATAGATTTAACAAGTAGATGACGGCAGCAAAATGCCACACACAGCTTTAATGATATAACTCTAACTCTTGACTTTGAAGAAACCATTGATAACATGCCCATACACTTCGCCCCTAGACCAGACTCGTGGAACTCGATATTCATTAAGAATTGCAAGAAATCCTTATCATGTACCTTACATATTCTATGGAGTAGCAGCCTAGACACTGGAGCCATCATTACTCACTAAAACGTAAGTCAAATGTGAGAGACCTGGGAGTGATAATGTCAGTAGATCTTACGTTCAAGGAGCACAACAACGTTATTATCGCATCTGCAATAAACATGATATGTTGGATTACTAGAATCTTCAAAACAACGGATGCCAAGCCAATGACGACTCTCTACCTGTCACTAGTTCTCTCTAGGCTGGAGTATTGCTGTTTAGTAATGGTCCCCTTCAAGACAGTCGAAATTGGCTAGTTGGAAAATATATGAAAAACCTTCACAACTCTTATAAACACAGCCAAACACGTAAATTGTTGGGAGTGTGAAGGAGGGTGTGGAGGAGGGTGTGGAGGAGGGAGTGAAGGAGGGTGTGAAAGAGGGTGTGAAGGAGGGTGTGAAGGAGGGTGTGAAGGAGGGTGTGAAAGTAGGGTGTGAAAGTAGGCGAGAAAAATACATCAAAATCTACACCTGGAAGTTACTGGAAAGATTAGTCCCAAACCTACACACCGAAATTACTTATGAAAACAAGAGGCTTCGGAGACGGTGCAGGAAACTTCCAATGAAAAGCAGAGTACACAGAGACAACACAATAAGTGTTAAAGTACCGCGACTCTTCAACACCCTCCCTTCATGCCTAAGGCGGATCACCAAGAAACCCTTGGCTGTCTTTCAGAGGAAACTCGATAGATTCCTAAAAACAGTTCCTGATCAAACTGGTAGTGGTGCATACGTTGGACTACAGGCGGCGGGCACTAACAGCGTGGTCGATCAGGCCAGCAACCAGGAGGCCTGGTCTGGGACCGGGCCGCAGAGGCGGTGACCTACGGAAACGACTACAGTTACGAATTAGATACGACCATACTCACGATGCACAAAACATGGGAAAACCAGCCTAATGGGGTTAAGAGTAGGGAAGGAGATGTGAAGGGCTCAGGAGACGAGACTCGACCCCCAACCACAAACAGTTGAGTACACAAGAATGGTCTTGTTAACTGACCACCCACCATCTACACACACACGCAAGAGGTATGATAAAGCTCACGGAGCAGGGAGTGACCTAGTAGCTACCAGTGAAAAGGCGGGGCCAGGAGCTATGAATCGACCCCTGCAACCACAATTAGGTGAGTACACACACAGACGTCCCTGGTAATCACTGATGCTCGCTCTGTGTGAGAGGAAAAAACAAAAGATGAGAAGCCTGGTCTCAGACCGGGCCGCGGGGGCGTTGACCCCCGAAACCCTCTCCAGGTAAACTCTCCAGGTAAACTCTCCAGGTAAACTCTCCAGGTAAACTCTCCAGGTAAACTCTCAGGTAATCTCAGTAAACTCTCAGGTAAACTCTCAGGTAAACTCTCCAGGTAAACTCTCCAGGTAAACTCTCCAGGTAAACTCTCCAGGTAAACTCTCCAGGTAAACTCTCCAGGTAAACTCTCCAGGTAAACTCTCCAGGTAAACTCTCCAGGTAAACTCTCCAGGTAAACTCTCCAGGTAAACTCTCCAGGTAAACTCTCCAGGTAAACTCTCCAGGTAAGACAGCATAAATGAGAAGCTTTTCTGGTGCAAGGTAGGTGTTTCTGCCTCACTGGACCTTCAGGCGCCAACATGCCCTCCTGCTGGGCATGGCAGAGCTTGGTACCCCTGTTAACCTTATCCTGGGTAGGATATCCTGTTACCTTGTCTTGGGTATTGGAGCTCTATTCTCAGATACGTTAACCCAGGTGCTGGGTATTAGGGTGCTCGTTACCTTGATACCCTAATTTTCATGCTGGGTACGAGGGAGTTTAAAGAAAACTGGATGTTAGACTTTCTGCCCAATTGTGAGTTTAATGTCAGTTGCTGTAGTCGTAATGTTGTTAGATTATTATAGCTGAACTAGTGGACTGACAACACCAGTTGAAGAAGATGGATATATGTGAAGGAAGGTGGGTGTGAAGGAGGGTGTGAAGGAGGGTGTGAAGGAGGGTGTGAAGGAAAGTGTGAAGGAGGGTGTGAAGGAGGGTGTGAAGGAAGGTGTGAAGGAGGGTGTGAAGGAGGGTGTGAAGGAGGGTGTGAAGGAAGGTGTGAAGGAGGGTGTGAAGGAGGGTGTGAAGGAAGGTGTGAAGGAGGGTGTGAAGGAGGGTGTGAAGGAGGGTGTGAAGGAAGGTGTGGAAGAGAGTGTGAAGGAGGGAGTGGAGGAAGGTGTGAAGGAGGGTGTGAAGGAAGGTGTGAAGGAGGGTGTGAAGGAAGGTGTGAAGGAGGGTGTGAAAGAGGGTGTGGAGGAGGGTGTGAAGGAGGGTGTGAAGGAGGGTGTGGAGGAGGGAGTGAAGGAGGGTGTGAAGGAGGGTGTGAAGGAGGGTGTAAGGAGGGTGTGAAGGAGGGAGTGAAGGAGGGTGTGAAGGAGGGTGTGAAGGAGGGTGTGAAGGAAGGTGTGAGTGTGAAGGAGGGTGTGAAGGAAGGTGTGGAAGAGGGTGTGAAGGAGGGAGTGGAGGAAGGTGTGAAGGAGGGTGTGAAGGAGGGTGTGAAGGAAGGTGTAAAGGAGGGTGTGAAAGAGGGTGTGAAGGAGGGTGTGAAGGAGGGTGTGAAGGAGGGTGTGAAGGAGGGTGTGAAGGAAGGTGTGAAGGAGGGTGTGAAAGAGGGTGTGAAGGAGGGTGTGAAGGAAGGTGTGAAGGAAGGTGTGGAAGAGGGTGTGAAGGAGAAAGTGAAGGTGTGAAGGAGGGTGTGAATGAGGGTGTGAAAGAGGTTGTGAAAGAGGGCGTGAAGGAAGGTGTGAGGGAGGGTGTGGAGGAGGGTGTGCAAGAGGGTGTGAAGGAGGGTATGAAGGAAGGTGTGAAGGAGGGTGTGGAGGAGGGATTGAAGGAGGGTGTGAAGGAGGGTGTGAAGGAAGGTGTGAGGGAGGGTGTGGAGGAGGGTGTGTAAGAGGGCGTGAAGGAGGGTGTGAAGGAGGGTGTGAAGGAGGGTGTGAGGGAGGGTGTGGAGGAAGGTGTGGAGGAGGGTGTGGAAGAGGTCGTGAAGGAGGGAGTGAAGGAGGTTGTGAAAGAGGGAGTGAAGGAAGGTGTGAGGAAGGGTGCTGAGGAGGGTGTGGAAGAGGGTGTGAAGGAGGGAGTGGAGGAAGGTGTGAAGGAGGGTGTGGAGGAGAGAGTGAAGGAGGGTGTGGAGGATGGTGTGGAGGAGGTGTGGAGGAGGGTGTGAAGAAGGGTGTGAGGAGGGGAGGAAGGAGGGTGTGAAGGAGAGTGTGGAGGAGAGGTGTGAAGAAGAGTGTGGAGGAGGGAGAGAAGGAGGGTGTGAAGGAGGGTGTGGAGGAGGGTGTGGAGGGTGTGGAGGAAGGAGTGAAGGAGGGTGTGGAGGAGGGAAAGAAGGAGGGAGTGAAGGAGGGTGTGGTGGATGGTGTGGAGGAGGGTGTGGAGGAGGGAAAGAAGGAGGGTGTGAAGGAGGGTGTGGAGGAGGGTGTGGAGGATGGTGTGAAGGAGGGTGTGGAGGAAGGAGTGGAGGAAGGAGTGGAGACAAGGCACTGTGAGGTCGTAGGAGTCTGATAGGATTTAGACTGGTTATACAGGAGTAACATATGTACCACATTTACTGTCAACTGTTGTTTTACAAAAACTTGAAGTTCACTGAGAGTTTCTTAGCTTAGTTTGCTGTTAAAACAAGAAAGACTCAATGGAATGACTCCGAGACACTGAGTACTGAGACTGCTAGCACTGTAGACTGTAGTACTGTAGTACTAGTAGTACTGAGACTGTAGTACTGAGCACTGTAGTACTGTAGCACTGTAGTACTGTAGCACTGTAGACTGTAGACTGAGACCTGTAGTACTGTAGACTGTAGACTGCTAGCAACTGTAGCACTGAGTACTGTAGACTGTAGACTGTAGCACTGTAGACTGAGCACTGTAGCACTGTAGTACTGAGACTGTAGCACTGTAGTACTGTAGTACTGTAGCACTGTAGTACTGTAGTACTGTAGCACTGTAGTACTGCAGTACTGTAGCACTGTAGTACTGTAGTACTGTAGCACTGTAGTACTGTAGCACTGTAACACTGGAGCACTGTAGTACTGCAGCTAGCACTGAGTACTGCAGACTGTAGTACTGGAGTACTGTAGCACTGGAGTACTGTAGCACTGTAGACTGCAGTACTGAGCACGTAGTACTGAGCACTGTAGCACTGTAACACTGTAGTACTGTAGCACTGTAGTACTTTAGACTGTAGCACTGTAGTACTGTAGTACTGTAGCACTGTAGTACTGCAGTACTGTAGCACTGTAGTACTGCAGTACTGTAGCACTGTAGTACTGTAGCACTGTAACACTGGAGCACTGTAGTACTGTAGTACTGGAGTACTGTAGCACTGGAGTACTGTAGCACTGTAGTACTGTGACTGTAGTACTGCAGTCTGAGCACGTAGTACTGTAGCACTGAGTACTGCAGTACTGTAGCACTGTAGACTGTAGCACATAGTACTGCAGACTGTAGCACTGTAGTACTGCAGTACTGTAGCACTGTAGTACTGTAGCACTGTAGTACTGCAGTACTGTAGCACTGTAGTACTGTAGCACTGTAGTACTGCAGTACTGTAGCACTGTAGTACTGTAGTACTGTAGCACTGTAGTACTGCAGTACTGTAGCACTGTAACACTGGAGCACTGTAGTACTGGAGTACTGTAGCACTGTAACACTGTAGTACTGTAGCACTGTAACACTGGAGTACTGTAGCACTGTAGTACTGTAGCACTGTAGCACTGTAACACTGTAGTACTGTAGCACTGTAGCACTGTAGTACTGTAGCACTGTAGTACTGTAGCACTGTAGTACTGTAGCACTGTAGCACTGTAGTACTGTAGCACTGTAACACTGGAGTACTGTAGCACTGTAGTACTGTAGTACTGTAGCACTGTAGTACTGCAGTACTGTAGTACTGTAGTACTGTAGCACTGTAGTACTGCAGTACTGTAGCACTGTAACACTGGAGCACTGTAGTACTGTAGTACTGTAGCACTGTAACACTAGAGTACTGTAGCACTGTAGTACTGGAGTACTGTAGCACTGTAGTACTGTAGTACTGTAGCACTGTAGTACTGCAGTACAGTAGCACTGTAGTACTGTAGCACTGTAACACTGGAGCACTGTAGTACTGTAGTACTGGAGTACTGTAGCACTGGAGCACTGTAGTACTGTAGCACTGTAGTACTGTAGCACTGTAGTACTGTAGCACTGTAGTACTGTAGCACTGTAGTACTGCAGTACTGTAGCACTGTAGTACTGTAGCACTGTAGTACTGTAGCACTGTAGTACTGTAGCACTGTAGTACTGTAGCACTGGAGCACTGTAGTACTGTAGCACTGGAGTACTGTAGCACTGTAGTACTGTAGCACTGTAGTACTGTAGCACTGTAGTACTTTAGCACTGTAGTACTGTAGCACTGTAGTACTGTAGTACTGTAGCACTGTAACACTGGAGTACTGTAGTACTGTAGCACTGGAGTACTGTAGTACTGTAGCACTGTAGCACTGTAGTACTGTAGTACTGTAGCACTGTAGTACTGCAGTACTGTAGCACTGTAGTTCTGTAGCACTGTAACACTAGAGTACTGTAGCACTGTAGTACTGTAGCACTGGAGTACTGGAGTACTGTAGTACTGTAGTACTGTAGCAGTGTAGCACTGTAGTACTGCAGTACTGTAGCACTGTAGTACTGTAGCACTGTAGCACTGGAGTACTGTAGTACTGTAGCACTGGAGTACTGTAGCAGTGTAGCACTGTAGTACTGCAGTACTGTAGCACTGGAGTACTGTAGCACTGTAGTACTGTAGCATTGTAGCACTGTAACACTGGAGTACTGTAATACTGTAGTACTGTAGCACTGGAGTATTGTAGTACTGTAGTACTGTAGCAGTGTAGCACTGTAGTACTGCAGTAATGTAGTACTGTAGAACTGTAGTACTGTAGCACTGTAGTACTGTATCACTGCAGTTCTGTAGCACTGTAGTACTGTAGCACTGTAGTACTTTAGCACTGTAGTACTGTAGTACTTTAGTACTGGAGCACTGTAGTACTGTAGCCCTGTAGTACTGTAGCACCGTAGCACTGTAGTACTGTAGCACTGTAGTACTGTAGCACTGTAGTACTGTAGCACTGTATCACTGAAGTACTGTAGCACTGGAATACTGGAGTACTGTAGCACTGGAGTACTTGAGTACTGTAGCACTGAGTACTGTAGCACTGAAGCACTGAAGTACTATAGCACTGTAGTACTGGAGCACTGCAGCACTGGAATACTGGAGTACTGTAGCAGTGCAGTACTGTAGCACTGGAGTACTATTGCACTGGAGTACTGTAGCACTGTAGAATTGTAGTACTGTAGCACTGTAGCGTTGTAGTACTGTAGCATTGTAGCACTGTAGCATTGTAGCACTGTAGCATTGTAGCACTGTAGCATTGTAGTACTGTAGCATTGTAGCACTGTAGCATTGCAGTACTGTAGCATTGTAACACTGTAGCATTGTAGTACTGTAGCATTGTAGTACTGTAGCATTGTAGCACTGTAGCATTGTAGCACTGTAGCATTGCAGTACTGTAGCATTGTAACACTGTAGCATTGTAGTACTGTAGCATTGTAGTACTGTAGCACTGTAGCATTGTAGTACTGTAGCATTGTAGTACTGTAGCATTGTAGTACTGTAGCATTGTAGTACTGTAGCATTGTAGTACTGTAGCACTGTAGCATTGTAGTACTGTAGCATTGTAGTACTGTAGCATTGTAGCACTGTAGCATTGTAGTACTGTAGCATTGTAGTACTGTAGCATTGCAGTACTGTAGCATTGTAGCACTGTAGCATTGCAGTACTGTAGCACTGTAGCATTGTAGTACTGTAGCATTGTAGTACTGTAGCATTGTAGTACTGTAGCACTGTAGTACTGTAGCACTGTAGTACTGTAGCACTGTAGTACTGTAGCATTGTAGTACTGTAGCATTGTAGCACTGTAGCATTGTAATACTGTAGCATTGTAATACTGTAGCATTGTAATACTGTAGCATTGTAGCACTGTAGCATTGTAATACTGTAGCATTGTAGCACTGTAGCATTGTAATACTGTAGCATTGTAGCACTGTAGCATTGTAGCACTGTAGCATTGTAGCACTGTAGCATTGTAGCACTGTAGCATTGTAATACTGTAGCACCGGAGCAAGACGTGAATTTGGATATACTGTAGAATAGAAAGAGAAATGGCGGGTGGGAGGTGAGGGGAGGGGAACGGAGGGGAAGGAAGGGGAATCGAGGGAGGGTAGGGGAAAGGAGAGGGGACTTTTGAAGGATCATTTCGTTGCCACTTGAGACAAGACGAAAATCGTCATATATGACGTCATTTTAGTTTCCGCCGTAAACTGTACATATTTTAATATTTTTGCTTCATATATGCCATTCATTTTTATTCGAAGGCCAAAAACTTTTACAAAAATCTGCGTATTTTTGCGCATTCTGAGGGACACAATCAGGAAAGACCAAAATCATGCGTAGATCTGCAGATTAATCAGTTGATCTGAAGATTATTCAGTTGATCTGCAGATTAATCAGTTGATCTGCAGATTAATCTCATGGTGTAAAAGAATTACTGTGGAAGTCTCAAGATTTCGTCAGAAAATACGCCTCGTCACATTCTAATTGATGTCAGTTTAATGTTGAGCTGTGGTTGTCGTGGGTCCGGTCTCGTTAGTGGGTTATCGTGGGTCGCGCCTTGTCAGTGGGTTATCATGGGTCGCGCCTTGTCACTGGGTTATCGTGGGTCGCGCCTTGTCAGTGGGTTATCGTGGGTCGCGCCTTGTCAGTGGGTTATCGTGGGTCGCGCCTTGTCAGTGGGTTATCATGGGTCGTGGACATGGCCAATATAGAACGAACGAAAGAGCGAACGCTTGAAGAACCACAGTGTAAATAACACAGCCACCGATTACACACTAACTTGACTGGGCTGTCCTGTCTTACTAACTCCGTCCAGTCTGGTAATACAAACAAGATCGTCTCTTCAAATTTTGAGAATTAAAGAGCTGTAGTTGTTACTAAGGAGTATTTATTATAATTAGTTATTCGAAGCGGTAAACCCCTGTGGGTCCTTCAGCGGAATGACTGGTGAAGTCTCGAACCGCCGTCTGCGCGTCGCCACTCCGTCACCTGCCACGGAGGAACTTCTGAAGATAAAACCTTTCATGATTATTTAAGTATGGTGTCATTCAAGGTTGTATCTCTATACTGTACCACTAATGTATATATTTAACAATTATATGTTTATTGCAACCGTTGAGTACCTGTATAATTATCTGTAATGAGGTATATTGAACGTGAGTGGAGCTTTTGCAAGTATTTTGTAAAATCTACAAATGGCTTTATAGACACTAGTATAAATGTGTACAGTGGTTCTGATGACACACACATACAAAATGTGGATACACACACGTGTGGGAATACACACATAGCACGGTATACAGATTTAATACAGGGTATCTCAATATAAACCAGCATTGTGACTTTGTTCCCATTAAGATTCTTGTCTTATCCTCACCAGACCACCGTGGTCGCCGTTAACATTATCTTTACTGCGGCTCAGAAAATATGAGGATTGAGAGAGCAGCAATACTAACTCTCCCTAGACACTAATATTCCGACTAATTGGTGGTCGTACCACCTTGACACACCACAAGCGTTACCACACAAGTTTATTTGGGTCTTCCCTGGTAAATATTCATGACCAAAAACCAAGTAGAAAACGTAAGAGGGTGAACTATAATTTTTTTTCAGACCATAAACCATAAACTAAGCGCGTCTCTATTTAACTTTCATATATAATTTAAAATTTTTACGATGGTCTTGAGGGCCACACATAATATATTAAGTATGGGCATCTCATACTTAATATATTATGTATATTTAACCTAAAGTAACCCAATGAAGTCTTGCGACCTTTTTTTTTTTTTTTTTTTACTTTCTCTCTATACGGTTTTTTACAAAGTAGTATATTGAACTCTTGTAAAATAGTTTTCTTATGTGAATAATAGTTTCAGGCATAACTTTCCAGAAAAGTCAAACCAAGTGAATTATTTCGCTTTATTTCTTCTTTCAACGCACCGGGTGTATCCCACCGAGGCAGAGTGACCCAACAAGAAAAACGAAAGTTTCTCTTTTTAAATTTAGTAATTTATACAGGAGAAGGTGTTACTAGCCCCTTGCTCCTGGCATTTTAGTCGACTCTTACAACATGCATGGCTTACAGAGGAAGAATTCTGTTCCACTTCCCCATGGAGATAAGAGGAAATAAACAAGAACAAGAACTAGTAAGAAAATAGAAGAAACCCCAGATGGGTTTGTATATATATATATGCTTGTACATGTATGTGTAGTGTGACCTAAATGTAAGTAGAAGTAGCAAGACGTACCTGAAATCTTGCATGTTTATGAGACCGAAAAAAAAACCCAGCAATCCTACCATCATGTAAAACACGTACAGGCTTCCGTTTTACACTCACTTGGCAGGACGGTAGTACCTCCCTGGGTGGTTGCTGACTATCAACCTACTATCTAGATTTATTTACCCTCCATTAATGAACTAATCACCAGTTTTTTTTTTTTTTGTTGCCTAATTCTTCACACTAATAACAAGTGGCAACGATTATTATCGAGTATGTACTCACCTAGGGGATGGAAATCTTCAGCTCACTCCAGTAATTGGTTATGGTAGCGTGTAGATTTGGGATCTGGCTCTCCAGTATCTTCCACGTGTGTTTTATCAAATATATTCCTCTTTGCTCCAGAGTACGTACATTCCAAATGCTTTGAAGCATTCCTAGTAGTGTGAACGGAGCTCCTAGCACCCAACAATATTCTAAATATGATTTAAATATTACCATCATTGGCGTTATTTGTTGTGTACTGAAATTTAAGCACTACGCTGAAGTCTTGCTGACATTTGCTCACTCATTTATACGTCTTGGAGAGGCATGTGTGTACCCTTACCCATTTGGTTGCAAGTGTCTTCGTATTGCCCTGGGTGCGACTTTACAAGTTGCAGTTATTCAGACTGAAGACAAGGTAGGCGCCTGCAATGTTAACACCAAGTGAGTGATTACAGAGCGTGGCTGGCCCAAGCGCGTTACTCCAGTCCTAGTGTAAATACTGCATATTGCTTGTGTCTTATTCTTCACTGGAGATATTAGTATTAATCTTGAGGTTTTAATTACTGTGCTTGGTTTATGTAAGAGTCGGGGGTGAGTGAAAGTGGCCTCAACGAGGGGGATAGTAACTGCACTCAGCTTCTTGAGGTAGGGCGGTGAGGGAAGGCAGTGCTTGGCACCTCCTCTCACGTTTATATGATCCCAAACACAATCTGCAGCCTTCACACGCTCAAGCTAGTCCACCTTCCTCGGTATCTCTAGTGTGACACTCTTGAACCCATAGTCTTCCTGCCATACAAGAGAAAAGTCATACACGTGTTGGGTCAAACTTATCATTGGTCAGGAGCCACCGTGGCCGCGCCTGCTGCCTCACACACGCCTCTCAGCTCAACGAAAACTTGAATCGTCAATAAACTATAATGCTTTGTAGCATACAGTGATAACTGTCATGAACACAGGCGTTTCCAGTGAATAAAGTTGGTTTTATAAAATCAAACAGTGAACAACTGGTGAGATGGGAGGTACTCCTTCACTACTCGTGCGGTACAACCGCACGGTTCTTCTCGTGCCACAGAACTTGACGCGACTCAACCTTAGTAAGTTCACTCCACTTATGGGTGTCACAAGCAAGTTTAACTTCATGTTATTGTGTTGTGTTCGTCACTGTAGCAGCTAATGGTATTGTGTTGCAGCAGCGAGGGTGTTGCAGCAGCGAGGGTGATGCAGACGTAGTGGGTTGTTGACAATAACCTATTCTTTATTAGACAAAATAAAAAAATATTCGGACCTCTGAGATAAAACAGGTTCTTGTCTTCATTCATATAACATCTGTCACTCTGTACGGTTTTCTATTCAAAGGTTCACGCATCTTCACAATTTCCTCACCTATGATGTTGAAGTTAAAATACGTAGCGAACAAACATGACATTAGCGAGTACTGCAGATTTTGAGACATTGTGAGATCAATTTGTCAGAAATGGGAAAAAGAGAAGCGAAGGACATCTAGCTGTTACTCGCACATTCATAGTTCACACAAACATCGATGACATTTATCATCAGGTTTTGTTTTCGTTCCTTACACTCAAGGAAGACATTCTTTACCATGTAAATATCCGCTGGCCTCTCAAACACTCTCTCTCTCTCTCTCTTCCACTTCCTCTTTACATCTTCTCTTTTTCTGTTTTGTTTCGGCACAGTGTCTATATTGTGTGGCCTAGACGACAGATGCGCTATTTCCGTGAAACACACAAATATAAATAATAAACAAATATAAATAATTTAAGAGAACACTGATTAGCATAAGATACTTCATCCCTGTGAAAATATTAGATTATGGTGGGGGTTACGAGAGTAACTCAAAGTAGAAAATACACATGAAAGTAATATCTCTGTACTGAATTGACAAAAATAACAGTGCTTGACGAAGTAGTCAAGATAGTATTGTGTACCATCAGTGTAGTATAGATTAACTGTTGTTCTCATTGCATACACATCAGAGTTATACACTCATAAGAAAATATACAGAATGTAGTTCAATTCGTATTTAAGTCTTTTACTAAATATTCAATACTTCAAGAAAAAGTTTTTTTTAAGTCCTGTTATATTTTCGTACACGTTTACAGCAGGTAAAGAGAAACAACACTGTTTATCCATGCAGGTTGTGTAGTGTTAATGACTGGTATAGACTAGGTATACATACTAAGTTTATGTGTGCATCTTCGGCAGCGGTGGCGGAGGTGGTGGCTAAAGACTATGAGTGCTGTGTCGCCACTGAGGGCAGCTGGACCGCTTTCTTCTGCGTCTTCTCCTCAGTCTTCCTGTTCGCCATCGCTATCATCAAATATCTGAGGTGAGACCATTAGATGTTATGCTCAGTAACCCACATGGAGGCAGAAACTCAAGAGATTAATTTATCTGTATATTTCGACCCCCTTTTGGGATCCTCTTCAACAGATGACCCCCAGCAGGGGGTCGAAATATACACAACAATTAGGTAGATTATTATTGAACACTGACAAGGGTTCATTACAATTTAGTTATTCATTAGATGTTATGCATAATATGTTGCTATAAAAACGACCCAGGGACCCATACAAGCAACCAAGGATCCTGTACGTACCCAGTGACGACACCATACATTACTGTGTCGACCTCCATGGGCTGTGCCCCGTCAGTTTACAACACTGACAGTATACACACGAAACACTTCTCAAGACATGAACACCAGAGACAGTGTAGAGTCAGGGTATTCCAAGAACACTACATGTATTTACATTCTAGGCTGGCTAGGGGAAAACCAGTTCTACAAAACTGATGCTATGCATTCCTCGCCACCTCGACTCCACTCATATTACCTCCAGTGACATCCAATCCTATTAAAGTATCTTATCAATAAGGATTTTTCTTTCTTTTTGTGATCGAGACAAAAACAAAATTGTTTAATAATATGGCAGAATTTGAAACCATTATTTTCATCCAAGGATGAGTTAATTTAATTATTTTTTTTACTCAAGGGTTAGTTAATCGAGTAGTTGAAAATTTTGAGTCCTGTGTGGCGAAGATGTAATTATATATATATATATATATATATATATATATATATATATATATATATATGCTAGGAATTCGCAAGAGCAGGCGAAATATTCACAAACACTGATCTCTGGCCGACGGAGACTCGAACCTACGAACCTCATGACAAGGTACGCAGTGCTTTACCGACCGTACCACACTGGTCCAATACCTTGGCATCCAGCTTGTCATGAGGTTCGTAGGTTCGAGTCTCCGATCGGCCAGAGATCAGTGTGTTTGCTTGATATATCTATATATTATATATATTACTAGTATGATATATATATAATATATAATACTGTAAGCCTTACTGCTGAACACTGTGCCTTAATAATATTAGAGAAGCTGATCCAAGGTATTGGACTCAGTTGTGTCATGTCGAAGCATCGTACCTTGTCATATTCTAGTGTTCGAGTCATCCTGTCATATCAGTGATTTATTATATATATATATATATATATATATATATATATATATATATATATATATATATATATATATATATATATATATATATATATATATATATATATAAAATCATATAAAATAAGAATTCAAGTTTTACTATTTTTTATAGTGTTCTAATATTTATATCACTGTTTATTGATTTTTGCTATTATATATATATATATATATATATATATATATATATATATATATATATATATATATATATATATATATATATATATATATATATATATATATATATATATATATATATATATTATATATATATATATATATATATATATATATATATATATATATATATATATATATATATATATATATATATATATATATATATATATATATATATATATATTTACCTGTTTCCCATCTACTCACCCCTATTTTCCTACTCACCTATCTACTTATTTATCAGTCTATATATTTATCTAACTATCCACCTGTCTACTTCCATAACCACCCACCTACTTATCCACGAGCCTACCAACCAACCCAATTACCAACCTTCCCATTTATCTACCGAGTAACTTAACCACCTTCATCCCTCTCCACATATATATCCACCTATCTACTTAGCCACATACTTTCCTATCAACCTACTTACCTATCTGCCTGTCTATTTATCCACCTACTCACCACTCCACCTACCCACGTATCCTCGTCTCACATATTGTCGTCTTTGGGACAGAAAGCAGAGCTTCAACCCGAAGGAAATACGAAAGAACTGGAAGGCCATCTCCAAGGTGTTGTACGGTAGGTGATGACTAATTCTGTTCTTGCTAGGACAGCTAGCGACTGTTTTCGTTGCTGCTAAGCCAAGTGTTGAGTGTTTTTGTTGCTGCCGGGACAGGTGTTGAGTGTTGTCGTTGCTGCTGGGACAGGTGTTGAGTGTTGTCGTTGCTGCTGGGACAGGTGTTGAGTGTTGTCGTTGCATCCAGGACAGGTGTTGAGTGTTGTCAGTTGTTTTCTGAGTACTTACAATTTGGGCATCCTGGCAAACTTACATATTTATTCTTCATTCTTCATATTACATGACTTGCAAATGAAACTGGAAGACAATAAAGATACAAGGAATGATTTACAGTGTACAAAGGGCGACAATAATGAGGATAAAAGCAGGATCAAGAAAGGGTACCATAAGTCTGCTACAGGGTGTACCATAAGCCTGGACCCATAATACAGGGTATACCATAAGTCTGGACCCACAGTACAAGGCGTACCATAAGTCTGGACCCACAGTACAGGGTGTACCATAAGTCTGGACCGACAGTACAGGGTGTACCATAAGTCTGGACCCACAGTACAGGGTGTACCATAAGTCTGGACCCACAGTACAGGGTGTACCATAAGTCTGGACCCACGGTATAAAACACACTGTTGTCTGGAGTGTGAGTCTCGCCTCTCCAGCGTCAGCATAACCTCACAGCTTACCAGATCTGTCATCCAGTCTGACAGACTTCCTTAAGAGGAAGGATATCAGGTGGAAACCGAAGGATGACTGCTCGTCTTGCCCACTTCGATGCAGCTTCGTGAGGTGGGGGTTATATGGGATGGGGGAGGGGGAGGGGGAATTTTTGTGACCGGTTATCAGGGGAATATGTGGGAGGTTCTAGCATACACGGATGAGGTGAGTGATTGTACTTTATGTACGTGTCTGCCGTGTGGCTCATGTTCGTGTACTTGTCTGCCGTGTAGCTCATGTTCGTGTACGTGTCTGCCGTGTGGCTCATGTTCGTGTACGTGTCTGCCGTGTGGCTCATGTTCGTGTACTTGTCTGCCGTGTAGCTCATGTCCGTTACGTGTCTGCCGTGTGGCTCATGTTCGTGTACGTGTCTGCCGTGTGGCTCATGTTCTTATACGTTTCTGTCGTGTAGCTCATGTCCGTGTACGTGTCTGCCGTGTGGCTCATGTTCGTGTACGCGTCTGCCGTGTGGCTCATGTTCGTGTACGTGTCTGCCGTGTGGCTCATGTTCGTGTACGTGTCTGCCGTGTGGATCATGTTCGTGTACGTTTCTGCCGTGTGGCTCATGTTCGTGTACGCGTGTGCCGTGTGGCTCATGTTCGTGTACGTGTCTGCCGTTTGGCTCATGTTCGTGTACGTGTCTGCCGTGTGGTCATGTTCGTGTACGTGTCTGCCGTGTGGCTCATGTTCGTGTACGTGTCTGCCGTTTGGCTCATGTTCGTGTACGTGTCTGCCGTGTGGCTCATGTTCGTGTACGTGTCTGCCGTGTGGCTCATGTCCGTGTACGTGTCTGCCGTGTGGCTCATGTTCGTGTACGTGTCTGCCGTATGGCTCATGTTCGTGTACGTGTCTGCCGTGTGGCTCATGTTCGTGTACTTGTCTGCCATGTGGCTCATGATCGTGTACGTGTCTGCCGTGTGGCTCATGTCCGTGTACGTTTCTGCCGTGTGAATCATGTCCGTGTACGCGTCTGCCGTGTGGCTCATGATCGTGTACGTGTCTGCCGTGTGGCTCATGTCCGTGTACGTTTATGCCGTGTGAATCATGTCCGTGTACGCGTCTGCCGTGTGGCTCATGTTCGTGTACTTGTCTGCCGTGTGGCTCATGTTCGTGTACGTTTCTGCCGTGTGAATCATGTCCGTGTACGCGTCTGCCGTGTGGCTCATGTTCGTGTACGTGTCTGCTGTATGGCTCATGATCGTGTACGCGTCTGCTGTATGGCTCATGATCGTGTACGCGTCTGCTGTATGGCTCATATTCGTGTACGTGTCTGCCGTGTGGCTCATGTTCGTGTACGTGTCTGCCGTGTGGCTCATGATCGTGTACGCGTCTGCTGTATGGCTCATGATCGTGTACGCGTCTGCTGTATGGCTCATGATCGTGTACGTGTCTGCCGTGTGGCTCATGATCGTGTACGCGTCTGCTGTATGGCTCATGATCGTGTACGCGTCTGCTGTATGGCTCATGATCGTGTACGCGTCTGCTGTATGGCTCATGATCGTGTACGTGTCTGCCGTGTGGCTCATGTTCGTGTACGTGTCTGCCGTGTGGCTCATGTTCGTGTACGTGTCTGCTTTGTAAATTGTGTTCATCGACTTGTTTGCTGCATATAACTATGCTTCGCTCTGCGTACACCTTTAATCAAGCTCCACACAGAGCGAAACGTTGACCCAAGTAAACCCTTTGATCGTGTTACACTCGTTTCCTTCAGTAGTGTGGGGCCCACACTGTGGGGCCCACACTGTGGGGCCCACACTGTGGGGCCCACACTGTGGGCAGTATACCGCGGTATACAATTGTTAATATGACAATAATGGTATACAATACCCGCAAGTTAATAAATAAGACACAAGCGAAACATCTGGGTATTCTGTGTACACGTTTCGCCAACCAATGGCGAAGCGTGTTTACAATATCAAAATAATACTGAAAAGAGTGGAAAGGTAAATAAGAAGCGGTCAGTCCCTCAGCCTTGATAGAAGGAGGTCAGTCCCTCAGCCCTGATAGAAGGAGGTCAGTCCCTCAGCCCTGATAGAAGGAGGTCAGTCCCTCAGCCCTGATAGAAGGAGGTCAGTCCCTCAGCCCTGATAGAAGGAGGTCAGTCCCTCAGCCCTGATAGAAGGAGGTCAGTCCCTCAGCCCTGATAGAAGGAGGTCAGTCCCTCAGCCTTGATATAAGGAGGTCAGTCCCTCAGCCTTGATAAAAGGAGGTCAGTCCCTCAGCCCTGATAGAAGGAGGTCAGTCCCTCAGCCTTGATAGAAGGAGGTCAGTCCCTCAGCCTGATAGAAGGAGGTCAGTCCCTCAGCCTTGATAGAAGGAGGTCAGTCCCTCAGCCTTGATAGAAGGAGGTCAGTCCCTCAGCCTTGATAGAAGGAGGTCAGTCCCTCAGCCCTGATAGAAGGAGGTCAGTCCCTCAGCCCTGATAGAAGGAGGTCAGTCCCTCAGCCCTGATAGAAGGAGGTCAGTCCCTCAGCCTTGATAAAAGGAGGTCAGTCCCTCAGCCCTGATAGAAGGAGGTCAGTCCCTCAGCCTTGATAGAAGGCGGTCAGTCCCTCAGCCCTGATAGAAGGAGGTCAGTCCCTCAGCCTTGATAAAGGAGGTCAGTCCCTCAGCCCTGATAGAAGGAGGTCAGTCCTCAGCCCTGATAGAAGGAGGTCAGTCCCTCAGCCCTGATAGAAGGAGGTCAGTCCTCAGCCCTGATAGAAGGAGGTCAGTCCTCAGCCCTGATAGAAGGAGGTCAGTCCCTCAGCCTTGATAGAAGGAGGTCAGTCCCTCAGCCTTGATAGAAGGAGGTCAGTCCCTCAGCCCTGATAGAAGGAGGTCAGTCCCTCAGCCCTGATAGAAGGTGGTCAGTCCCTCAGCCCTGATAGAAGGAGGTCAGTCCCTCACCCTTGATAGAAGGAGGTCAGTCCCTCAGCCCTGATAGAAGGAGGTCAGTCCCTCAGCCCTGATAGAAGGAGGTCAGTCCCTCAGCCTTGATATAAGGAGGTCAGTCCCTCAGCCTTGATAGAAGGAGGTCAGTCCCTCAGCCCTGATAGAAGGAGGTCAGTCCCTCAGCCCTGATAGAAGGTGGTCAGTCCCTCAGCCCTGATAGAAGGAGGTCAGTCCCTCACCCTTGATAGAAGGAGGTCAGTCCCTCAGCCCTGATAGAAGGCGGTCAGTCCCTCAGCCCTGATAGAAGGAGGTAAGTCCCTCAGCCCTGATAGAAGGTCAGTCCCTCAGCCCTGATAGAAGGAGGTCAGTCCCTCAGCCCTTATAGAAGGTGCTCAGGCCCTTAATCTTATTCATCAGGCGTAGATACGTTCTGTCCGTTCATTAAAGGTATTGTAACTGTGTTCTGTCTGTTCATTAAAGTAGTGGACGCCGGTTATAACTGAGCGTGAGCAGCGCGTTTGTATTGACCACAAAACAAAAATATTTTGGTGGCTGCTGCTACCTGCCTGCCTGCCTACCTGCCTGCCTGCCTCACGCCGCCTGCCTGCCTACCTCCCCTGCCTGCCCCCCGCCTGCCTGCCTGCCGCCTGCCTGCCTGCCCCTGCCTGCCTGCCTCCTACCTGCCTGCCTGCCCTGCCTGCCTCCGCCTGCCTGCCTCGCCTGCCTACCCGCCTGCCTGCCTGCCTCCTCCTCCTGCCTCCTGCCACTACCTGCCTGCCTGCCTCACCCTGCCTCCTCCTACCTGCCTGCCTGCTGCCTGCCACCTGCCTGCCACGCCTGCCCCTGCCCTGCCTGCCTGCCTGCCTACCTGCCTACCTGCCTGCCTACCTACCTGCCTACCCTGCCTGCCTGCCTGCCTACCTCGCCTACCTGCCTGCCTCCTGCCTGCCTACCTGTCTGCCTTACCTGCCTGCCTGCCTACCTGCCTCTCACCTGCCTGCTGCCTACCTACCTACTCTGCCTGCCACCACCTACCTGCTCCATCTGCCTCCTGCCTGCCTAGCCTGCCATCACCGCCTCAGCCAGCCACTGCACACTGCCTGCCTCCTACTCTACCTACCTACATAGCTACCGACCACCTGCCTGCCTGCCTCACCTACCTACCACCTACCTGCCTGCCTCCCACTACCTCCTTGCCTGCCTGCCTACTACCCATCTGCCTCCTGCCTGCCACCTACCTACTTACGCTACGACTACCACCTACCTCCTGCCTGCCTGCCGCCTGCCTACCTACCTATCTGCCTGCCACCACCATCTGCCTGCCTATCTACCTACCTGCCTGCCTACCTACTTACCTGCCTACCTACCTACCTGCCTACCTAACTACCTGCCTGCCTACCTACGTACCTGCCTACGTACCTACCTGCCTACCTACCTACTTGCCTACCTACCTACCTACCTGCCTGCCTACCTACCTACCTGCCTACCAACCAACCTAACTATCTGCCTGCCTACCTGCCTTTAACAGGCGTCTGCCGTCACCAGCAGCAGCAGCAGCAGCAGCAGCAGCAGCAGCAGCAGTTAAAGGGCAAATATTACTCAAGCTATGATAGTCTCAGAGACCCTTGCCTCTCATCACTACCTGGACGATATCTCACTGTCACTAAGAGAGGACGATACCTGTCACTGAAACAGGACGATACCTGTCACTGAAACAGGACGATACCTGTCACTAAAACAGGACGATACCTGTCACTAAAACAGGACGATACCTGTCACTAAAATAGGACGATACCTGTCACTTAAACATGACGATACCTGTCACTAAAATTTACGCAGATGCTCCCTGTATGTACACACGTCTCACCCTGTATGTACACACGTCACACACTGTATGTACACACGTCTCACACTGTATGTACACACGTCACACACTGTATGTACACACGTCACACACTGTATGTACACACGTCTCACACTGTATGTACACACGTCACACACTGTATGTACACACGTCTCACACTGTATGTACACACGTCACACACTGTATGTACACAGTCTCACACTGTATGTACACACGTCTCACCCTGTATGTACACACGTCACACACTGTATGTACGCAAAACACCTTCGTTATACTTGGCATTAATTTCGTAATTTAATGTTATATAAAATCTTCTCAGTGGGTGCCAGAGGTAATGTTCAAATTAATGAACAAAAATAACTTTGGTGGATTTTAAAACGTTAATTAAGAAGAAGGAATAACATGACGCTGAGCCTAGTAAGGACCTCTGGTGTGTGAGGAGCCTCCTGTGGCTAGGAGCCTCTGTGTGCTGGAGCCTCTGGTGGTGGAGAGCCTGTGTGCAGATGCTCTCTGTGTAGAGCTCTGGTAGGTGTAAGAGCACTGGTGGTGTAAGAGCTCTAAGTGGTAAGGCAACACTGTGTCAAGCTGAGTCTCAGTATGAGCCCTGTTGTGAAGTCTCTGGTGGTGTGAGGACTCCTCTAGTTTTGAGGAGCCCTGGTTGTGAGGAGTCCTGGTTGTGAGGACCACCTCTGGAGGAGCCCTGTCGCGTGAGCCCTGTTGAGGAGCCCTGTAGTGTAGACATTCGTGAGGACTATTAGCCTCTGTGTGTGAAGGGCCCTAGTGGTGTGAGGAACCACTGGTGTGTGAGGGCTCTCATGGTTGAGGCCTCAGTTGTGTGAAGTCTCACTGTGTGTGAAACTCTAGTATGAGGACCTCCTGTGGTGATTGTTATGACCTCTGTAGGCCACTGGTGTGTGAGGAGTCTCTGGCTGTTGGACCCTGGTGGCAGCCTACTGGTGGTGTGAGAGTCTCTGTTGGTGAAGTCTCGTGGAGCCATCGGGTGGAGTGGTGTGACAGGAGAGTCCCTGGTTGAGAACCTCTGTTGGAGCTCTGGTGGTGAATCGGTGAAGTCTCTATGGTGTAGATCCTCTGTGAGACTGGTGTAGGGCCAGGTGTAGTTATTATGAACTCTTGTGGTATGGAGCTAGGGGTGTGGGAGCCTCTGGTGTGTGAGAAGCTCTGGTGGTGTGAGGAGCCTCTGGTGGTGAGGAGCCCTGTGGAGCTCGATGGTGGAGTTGGGTGGTGAGAGCCTCTGGTGGTGAGAGCCTGGTGGTGTGAGGAGCTCAGGTGTGAGACTCATGGTGTGTGAGGACCTCTAGTGGTTGAGACTCTGGTGAGTGAGGAGCCTCAGTGGTAGGAGCCCTGGTTATGGAGGAGCTCTGTGGTGTGAGGAGCCTCTGGTGGTGTGAGAGCCTCTGGTAGTGTGAAGGGCCTCTAGTGGTGTGAGGAACCACTGGTGGTGTGAGGAGCCTCTAGTGGTGTGAGGAGCCTCTAGTTGTGTGAAGTCTCTGGTGGTGTGAGGAACCTCTAGTTTGCGAGGAGCCGCTGGTTGTGTGAGGAGTCTCTGGTGGTAGTGATGAGCCTCTAGTTGTGAAGGAGCCACTTGGTGTGAGGATCTCTGGTTGTGTGAGGAGCCTCTGGTGGTGGTGAGCTCTGGTGGTGTGAGAGCTCTGGTGTGAGAGCCCTGGTGGTGTGAGGAGCATCTGTGTTGAGGAGCCTCTGGTGGTGAGAGCCTGTGGTGTGAGAGCCTCTGGTGGTGTGAGAGCTCTGGTGGTGTGAGGACCTCTGGGGTGTGGGAGCTCTGGTGGAGCTGTGGAGAAGTCCTCTGGTGGTGTGAGGACTGTGTGGAGCCTCTGTGGTGTGAGCCTGTGGTGGAGCGTGTGAGCCTCTGGTGGTGTGAGGAGCCCTGGTGGTGTGAGGAGCCTCTAGAGGTGTGAGGAGCCTCTGGTGGTGTAGGACCTCTGGTGGTGTGAGGACTCTGGTGATGTGAGAGCCTCTGTGGTGTGAGGAGCCTCTGGTGGTGTGAGGAGCCTCTGGTGGTGTGAGGAGTCTCTGGTGGTGTGAGGATCCTCTGGTGGTGTGAGGATCTTCTTGTGATGTGAGGAGCCTCTAGTGGTGTGAGGAGCCTCTGGTTGTGTGATTAGTCTCTAGTGGTGTGAGGAGCCTCTAGTGGTGCGAGGAGCCTCTGGTGGTGTGAGGAGCCACTGGTGGTTAGAGCCCTAGTGGTGTGAAGTCTCTGGTGGTGTGAGGAGCCTCTGGTTGTGTGAGGAGTCTCTGATGGTGTGAGGAGCCTCTGGTTGTGTGATGAGCCTCTAGTGGTGTGAGAAGCCACTAGTGGTGTGAGGAGTCTCTGGTTGTGTGAGGAGCCTCTGGTGGTGTGAGGAGCCTCTGGTGGTGTGAGGAGCCTCTGGTGGTGTGAGGAGCCTCTGGTGGTGTGAGGAGCCTCTGGTGGTGTGAGGAGCCTCTGGTGGTGTGAAGGGCCTCTAGTGGTGTAAGGAACCACTGGTGGTGTGAGGAGCCTCTAGTGATGTGCGGAGCCACTGGTGGTGTGAGGAGCCTCTGGTTGTGTGAGGAGTCTCTGGTGGTGTGAGGAGCCTCTGGTTGTGTGATGAGCCTCTAGTGGTGTGAGAAGCCACTGGTGGTGTGAGGAGTCTCTGGTTGTGTGAGGAGCCTCTGGTGGTGTGAGGAGCCTCTGGTGGTGTGAGGAGCCTCTGGTGGTGTGAGGAGCCTCTGGTGGTGTGAGGAGCCTCTGGTGGTGTGAGGAGCCTCTGGTGGTATGAGGTGTCTCTGGTGGTGTGAGGAGCCTCTGGTGGTGTGAGGAGCCTCTGGTGGTGTGAGGAGCCTCTAGTGGTGTGAGGAGCCTCTGGTGGTGTGAGGAGCCTCTGGTGGTGTGAGGAGCATCTGGTTGTGTGAAGAGCCTCTCGTGGTATGAGGAGTCTCTGGTGGTATGAGGAGCCTCTAGTGGTGTGAGGAGCCTCTGGTGGTGTGAGGAGCCACTGGTGGTGTAATTAGACTCTGGTGGTGTGTGAAATCTCTGGTGGTGTGAGGAGCCTCTGGTTGTGTGAGGAGCCTCTGGTGGTGTGAGGAGTCTCTGGTGATGTTAGGAGCCTCTAGTGGTGTGAGGAGCCACTGGTGGTGTGAGGAGTCTCTGGATGTGTGAGGAGCCTCTGGTGGTGTGAGGAGTCTCTGGTGGTGTGAGGAGTGTCTGGTGGTGTGAGGAGCCTCTGGTGGTGCGAGGAGTCTCTGGTGGTGCGAGGAGCCTCTGGTAGTGTGAGGAGTGTCTGGTGGTGTATGGAACTTCTGGTGGTGTGAGGAGTTTCTGGTGGTGTGAGGAGTCTCTGGTGGTGTGAGGAGCCTCTGGTGTGAGGAGCCTCTAGTAGTGTTAGCTTCCTCCTCCCCTGGCTCCCCACTTTCACCTCTGGCACCCCATACTCCCACCACTGGCACCTACCACTCCACCACTAGCACCTATTTCCACCACTGGCACCCCCTACTGCTTTTATCACTGGTGTAATGGTGTGTTGTGTAGACGGTAGCTTGTACAGTCAGTCCAGTTTGTGCTTACCGGGTGTATTAACGAGGTATCTGACGAGTTAGAAAGCAGGATTATATAAACTCACCTAGACTAGATGTGGTTTATTGGCAAGCGGGTATATCCAGGGAGACGACACGGGTAAGGGCGAGCCGTGAGTGAGCTGTTGATCCAAGCACGGCTGGGAGCAAGAATGAGGTACAGATCTGTGCATGAGGCCTCACACTCAGTACAAACCGTCTAGCGAAGAGTTCGGGAAACAGACCGATTCTGTGATTATGAAATTAGGATCTGAACCCCTTTACATCTCTCTGCCTCACATCTTGGGTCATCCCGACCTGACAGCATGGGTGTGCAGCTAGTGAATATTGAAATACTCTTGTGGAACTTGGTTTTGGCTTACCCTTTTACAGAATTGGTAAAACAACTGCGGCCTAAAAAACCTCCAACGTTAGCTACGGAAGAGAAAAAAAAAGATGAGCTAGAATGCTGGTGAAGATGGCGATGGATGGGGCCAGGTAATGTCAAGACAGCGATGGATGGGGCCAGGTAATGTCAAGACAGCGATGGATGGGGCCAGGTAATTTCAAGACAGTGATGGATGGGGCCAGGTAATGTCAAGACAGTGATGGATAGGGCCAGGTAATGTCAAGACAGCGATGGATGGGGCCAGGTAATGTCAAGACAGTGATGGATGGGGCCAGGTAATGTCAAGACAGTGATGGATGGGGCCAGGTAATGTCAAGACAGCGATGGATGGGGCCAGGTAATGTCAAGACAGTGATGGATGGGGCCAGGTAATGTCAAGACAGTGATGGATGGGGCCAGGTAATGTCAAGACAGCGATGGATGGGGACAGGTAATGTCAAGACAGTGATGGATGGGGCCAGGTAATGTCAAGACAGCGATGGATGGGGCCAGGTAATGTCAAGACAGCGATGGATGGGGCCAGGTAATGTCAAGACAGGGATGGATGGGGCCAGGTAATGTCAAGACAGCGATGGATGGGGCCAGGTAATGTCAAGACAGTGATGGATGGGGCCAGGTAATGTCAAGACAGTGATGGATGGGGCCAGGTAATGTCAAGACAGTGATGGATGGGGCCAGGTAATGTCAAGACAGTGATGGATGGGGCCAGGTAATGTCAAGACAGCGATGGATGGGGCCAGGTAATGTCAAGACAGCGATGGATGGGGCCAGGTAATGTCAAGACAGCGGAGTTGGACAAGTCAGGGATTGTGTCAATGACACAGAAATGTACTGCTATCCATGGTCATAGACCATAGGTGCTGGACAAGGAAACAGTCACTGATCATAACAGCAGAGGTAAGAGTAGTAGAAGGGCTGTTGCTAGTGTCAGTCTTGTCGAGGTGTTGCAGCACACGTTCCTCCAGCTTGGCTTCAATTTGCACATTGTCAATATACTTAATGTCGTCAGAGTGAGATTCCTTAATTGCATCACTGGCAGTCTCTCTCGCATCAACTTTACTGCCGTGAATCTGTTTGAAGACACGGTAAGGACCGAAAGCTTTGGGAGCTAGCTTATACACACCAGGGTTTTGAGCGGAATTTTGCAATATGACTTTGTATCCTGGTACTTTCTTACTCTCCTTAGTATAATGGCATTATGAATAGTCGTAAACTTATCTGTTGCCTTCTTAAGATGTTACACAACACACCATTATAAAGTGGTAGCAATGGTTCGTCCCAACAGCACCACATGGTAACCATGAAGCCAAGGAGTGCGAGTTCGTTCCAGTTCATCACTTTGCATCTCCTATATCCACGTGTCTACGGCGTTCAAATCCATCCCAGCACACTGCAAGACGTCAGAGGCATCCTTTCATCCACATTTAACCTCAAAATTGGGCATAGTCGTCACGGCGTCACCTCTGGACAATGGGCACGTGTTAACCTCAAAAGCAGTCTCTTCGGAGGCTTAGGTTCGTATCCCACCGCTGCCACCAATTTGTAAAAGGTAGGTTGTATGGACAAACCAGCTTCTGTGTTTACCGGGTGCATCAACGAGGTAGGTGGCGAGTTAGAAGTGAGGAAGGATAATATAAACTCACCTAGACTAGATGTGGTTTATTGGCAGGTGGTTATCTTCAGGCAGACACGGGTAAGGGCGAGCCATGGGCCAAGGGTGAGCTGTTGACCCAAGCACGACTGGGGGCAAGAGTAAGGTAAAGATCTGTGCGCGAGGCCTCACACTCAGTACAGACCGCCAAGCGGAGACCATGGGAAACAGGCCTAGGCGGGAATTATGAAATTAGGGGTAGGAACCCCGTTACACTGGCACCTCCCGCTTCCGCACTGAATAAACTACTAGTACCTCACTAGATCACGCTAGTTAACGTGCTGAGTTCAGCGCTACATAGGTGAGGCGGGGTCAGGAGCCGAGACTCGACCCACTGCAACCACAAATAAGGGAGTGCACAGTACACACCCACTCTTACCCGAATATAATGCCCTCTTTCCAGACCACTTCTTCCCCTCTCACTCTATCTTTAATCTTACTTTGTCTATATTCTTCCATCCCATCCTATTTCTCTCTCTCTCTCTCTCTCTCTCTCTCTCTCTCTCTCTCTCTCTCTCTCTCTCTCTCTCTCTCTCTCTCTCTCTCGCTCTCTCTTCCTTCCTCTTCAACCTGGCTCCACCACCACCACCACCACCAGCCTCAGTTGCTTGGCAATCCTCACCGCTACACCATACTCTCTCCTCCCTCACCATCACCACCCACCACTATCGTGACTCGCAGATATCGTTGGTTCCCAACTCACCACACAACAATACTCTCCAGTGAACAGCAGATGCGTTACTGATAGTTACACCTAGTGTACTGGTGTTAGTGATGACATAGTTACACATGGTGTACTGATGTTAGTGATGACGTGGTTACACCTGGTGTACTGGTGTTAGTGATGACAGTTACACATGGTGTACTGGTGTTAGTGATGACGTGGTTACACCTGGTGTACTGGTGTTAGTGATGACTGAAGTTACCCCTCGAGTACTGGTGTTGGTAGTGACTGAGCCGGTCCTAAGGTACTCGTCTCGAAGACGTGGGTCTTAAAAGTGAAGAGTTAACACAACAGATTTTAATATTACGAAGAAAGAGAGACAGGCTGCATAACAAGCATTTACTGGCGCAGCGTTTCGCTCTGTGTAGAGCTTTATCAAATCGTGATAAAGCTATAGGCAGAGTAAAACGTTGCGCTCTGTTTTTTCCTTCAGAGTTGCCGGCAGAACGCTGTCTGGATCCAGTTTTTTTTATTAGTGTTAACATGAATTTTGTCTCGACGACTGAGACAAGCCTTGGTATGACACTAGCATGACACGGCGTGACACGGCGTGACAGAGGTCTTGTGTTCACTGCAACAGGTTATCTTGCAAGAGTTTAGAGGGACACAGAGGTGAGCAGAGACTCAAATGTGAACATTCCTCTTCTTTGATGTTATTACCAGCTGGACGTCCCTCTTTACAATTCCTGGTGCACTCACATACGTAAGCGCACACACACACACACACACACACACACACACACACACACACACACACACACACACACACGTATCTCCACAACCAGGATCGTTGCAGAGAGCCTCAGGCAGTGCTGGAGGCTGGCTGAGTGTGCGTGTGCGGTATGTGTGTGTGTGTGTTCCTCATCCTCTGGCTTAGCTCAGACAACAGTGACTTACTGAGCACCGTCCAGGAACCACGTCAACGAAAATGAGCGCCCCTTGTGTACTTGCAAGTGCGGCGTGAAGATGAGCAGTGTGAGAGTGACAGTGAAAGTGCCAGTCCCCGTGTCATGAGGCGCTTTGTTTTTGTTTTTTCCCCTGACGAACAAACCACCACTACCAGACTCTGGACCAGATAAGTCCCTCTGTAAAAAAAAAAATCCTCCATGATGTGTGTAAGAGGCACAAGAAAAAAAAATTGACGTTATCACTTATAAAATATAAACTAAAAACGAGCTAAAAAAAATTACGGTCCCCTTTTCCTAGGGATGTTAAGCAGCGTCGTCGAAGATAAACAAAGGTGACGTTTGCAACACATTAAGAGGCAAACTAAGTAAACTAATTAATTGCACCGAATAGTTACCACTCTTGGAACAGTGAAAAAGTTGTGTTAGCCACCTAGGAAACTGTTGTTTAAAGTTGAGACTGACTTTTGTTTTATAGTGTAAATGTGACATGAAGAACTTGTCTACACGCATGTCAACGGTGAACCTGGCACACTTCTGGCACTACAGCGTAACGTGAAGAGCTCTAGAGTTCTCTAATGGTGAAGGCGGCGGCAGTGAGACTGGCACACTGTTGGCACTACAGTAGTTTGGTTCTACTCTAATGTCCTTTCTGTGTTCTATAATACAAAAACAAATAAATAAAACCATCGTCTAAATTATCCTAATTCCTTGTTAAACTTCTAAAGGTTTTAAATCTACAAATAACCGTAAACACTTAAAAGAGCATGTTTACCTAAGACTGTCAGGGGGTACGAGGGGGGTGGAACTTAAAGGGACTTAAGGGGAAATGGGGCAGGGAGGGGAGATGGGCACCCTTTGTGTATTCCGGTTCAGAATTAATAAGAAAAAATGCAATAACATCTTTCGGGAATTCTTGAAATTGAATATTGATATTAATGCCTCGTTGTCCTGAAAGCTTAAGTATTTTATGTCACGAGAAATGAAGGTAACAAGATAGTGGAAGGGAGTTGCAACATCCGCTATCTTCAGGCAGCTGGATGCTGCATCAGAGTCGATGTAGTTCATGATCAACTGGATGTTGCATACATTGTGATGAACTTAATGACCATCACACTGCATGTTGATGGTCTCTGCCCGGTGGTGGAAGATAGTGGGTGATCATAGTTCCAGTGTTGGGTGATGGGGGAGCCGTTCATCAGGGAGGTGGGGAAGGGGAGGGGGGTTGGAAGGGTTCGGTCATCGGGGAGTCGGGGGTCGTTGATACGATGCTGATTCCCAAAAGATCCAGTATTATTACGAAGATATGAATCGACCGCTTGTTCTTTCTTGTTCCAGCTGAAGATCACGTATGATACGGGTTCCCTGTTTTTGTAAAATACTGGCTTACTATCACTAATAATAATAATAATAATAATAATAATAATAATAATAATAATAATAATAATAATAATAATAATAATAATAATAATAAAAGCAGTAGCTGCAGTGAGAATGAGAATGTGATCAGTGGATGGGAGTGAACTGAAAATATATGAATTAAAGATGGAAGCAGAGTAAGATATAAGCAAGTATTGGATGAAAGATGGTCTAGAGAAAATACAAGTAATTAGGAGGTCGAAGGAGCTTTGGGGGGGGGGGAAATGTGCTATTGTGTGGAGCACAAGTTTATGGGTATAGGAGGGTGGGTGCGGGTGGGAAAAGGAGCGATTGGTGGAATGATGAGGTACAGAGGCGGGTACAGGAGAAAACGCATTTGAGAGACTTTTACAGTTTTGAAGTAATTCACAGAGGGCAGAGTATATGGAGAGTAGAAAAGAGGTTAAAAGAATGGTGAGGGAGTGTAAGAGAGCCAGTGATTTAGTAGTTGAGCTTTCATCAACAAATTTGGCTAAGAATAAGATAAGGTTTTGGAGTGAGAGCCGTAAACTGAGTAAGCCTAGGGAACACATGGCTTAAACAGTTTTTTAAAAAAAGGAGGGAAGAGGTGGAGGTACTGGGATGATGAAGAAAGAGGCATTTATATCATAAACTAGGTAGGGAAGTATTTCATCTTGCAGATGTGACGAAGAGCCAGGTGTGAGAGTGGAGGAACTGTGTGAGACAGTAGGTAGACAGAAGGGAGGTAAATCAGCTGTGACAAAATAGATTAAGACATAAATGTCAAAAGTAGGTGGGGATATAGTTTTGGAGTGGTTGGTGCATTTGTTCAATATTTGCATGAAAGAAGAAGGATGAGGTATGGAAGGGTTGGCAGAGAGCACTCATTATTTATATGTATAAGGGAAAAGGGACAGACGAGAGCGTAAGAATTATAGGGGAATAAGTCTGTTGAGATACCGGGTAAAGTGAGAGTTAAGAATAACACAAAGTGTAGGACCACAGAGGAACACGATTTTCAATGTGTTTACAATGAAGCACATAAGTCAACAGTGTTTACAATGAAGCACATAAGTCAACAGTGTTTACAATGAAACACATAAGTCAACAGTGTTACAATAGCACTAAGTCAACAGTGTTACAATGAAGCACATAAGTCAACAGTGTTTACAATGAAACACATAAGTCAACAGTGTTTACAATGAAACACATAAGTCAACAGTGTTTACAATGAAGCACATAAGTCAACAGTGTTTACAATGAAGCACATAAGTCAACAGTGTTTACAATGAAACACATAAGTCAACAGTGTTTACAATGAAGCACATAAGTCAACAGTGTTTACAATGAAGCACATAAGTCAACAGTGTTTACAATGAAACACATAAGTCAACAGTGTTTAGATAAAGGCAAGAAATTTTTTGCCACATTTATAGATGTAGAAAAGGCATGGGATAGGGTGGATAGAAGAGCAACCTGACACATTCTACAAATGCATGGACACGTAATTGGTTACTAAAGCAGTATAGAGTTTTTACGAAGATTATGACGCTCAGGATAAGGTATCGGGAGGCTAATTTTCCCGTAAAAGTAGAACTTAGACAGGGTTGTGTCACAGTAGTTATTGTTTAATATATTTATAAATGAAGTTATAAAAGAATTGAATGCTAAGGTGTTGGGGAGAGGTGAGGGATTATAATATTACAAATTCGATACAGTGTTAGTAGTCCTACTTGTTTTTCTCCTGGTGACATAGTCCTTTCAGGGAAGATAGGACGTTGCAAAGGCTGGCAGAAGAATGTGGGAGGTATGCAAAAGAAGGGAATTAAAAGCAAACAGGAAAAATTAAGGTGACAGTAACAAAAAATCTGTGAAAGACTGACTGTCCGACTGGATGAAGTATGGAGGAAGGAAATGTGTTTAGCTTTTACAAGCGAACTTGTGGGTAGATGAGTCTATGAAAGACGAGGCGAACCATGGAAAAGACGATGGGGGAGGAGGATGACGTATCAAGGTATCTGTGGAGACACAGATACCTTGTTCTGAAGGCAAAAGGGAAAACGTACTATAATTTAGTAGTGCCAACACTTCTATGTGTACAAAGAGTGGGGCTTAGAAGTTGCAGCAAGGAAAAAACTGGGAGTGATATGTAATGTTAATATTATTCAGAAAATTCGTAATATGGAAATTAGGAGTGGGTTTTTTCATAAGTAAAGTTCAAAGGGCTGAGGAGGGGTTGCTGAGGTAGTTTAAGCTTCTGGAGAGGATGGAGCAGAACAGGATGACTAAGAGATCATATAAATCCGGTGTAGAAGGAATGATAGAGGTCATCACAGAAAAGTTTGGAGGGATAAGATAAATGAGGGTTTGAGTGCTAGGGGCTTGAACATCCAGCAGGCTTGTGTGAGTGTGCTAGATCGGAGTGGAAACAAGTGGTTTCCATGTCCCGACGCGCTCTTGGACTGTGAGCAAGGGACTTAGGGGAAATCGGTTAGCTGGACTTGAATCCTGGAGGTGGGAAGAGCAGTTCCTGTGTTCTGATGGAAGAATGAGAGAGGGAGAAAGATAGGGAGGGGGATGGGGATGGGGAGGGGGAGGGGAGGGAGGGGGAGGGGGGGGAGGGAGGAGGGAGGGGAGGGGAGGGATGGTTGAGGATGTCGCAGTTCGGTGGGTCATTCGAACCGTGATGTCAGCACGCTGCTGCCAAAGCAGGGAATGCGTGAATAACGGTGAAGGTGATTCCTCTTTTATGGGTCACCTGACCTCGGTGGGAGACGTTCGGTGTTAAAAAATAAATAAATAAACGAATAATTAAAAAAAAACATTGCTATTATATTACATTTAGATTTTAATAGTGATAAAATAACTCTGAAAACTGCCGGTTTTTTTTTTTCAGTATTTACTGACGTAAATTTCTAAAACATATTTAAGTTTCCTCATAAATCCGTATCTTTTATATGAAATAAACAGAAAAACTCAACAATCACTCTTTCGACTTTTTTTTTTAGGGATTTGAAAGACATTCCATTTTCCCACTGAAATTAAGTCATATATGATAAAAATAAACATTAATTTAAAGCAAGAGTGACTCAACCAAAATGAAAATTTTGTTATCCCATAGAGAAGGAATATGAAATTACCGGGAGATGTGAAGTTTGAGAGGGAGGTTATGAGAGCAGAGTCACTGGTGACCCGCAGTGAGAGGTCACCCTGGTGACCAACAGCGAGAGGTCACACTGGTGACCAACAGCGAGAGGTCACACTGGTGATTAACAGCGAGAGGTCATGCTGGTGACCAACAGCGAGAGGTCACGCTGGTGACCAACAGCGAGAAGTCACCCTGGTGACCAATAGCGAGAGGTCACGCTCTTGACCAACAGCGAGCGGTCACCCTGGTGACCAACAGCGAGAGGTCACCCTGGTGACCAACAGTGAGAGGTCACCCTGGTGACCAACAGCGAGAGGTCACGCTGGTGACCAACAGCGAGAGGTCACACTGGTGACCAACAGCGAGAGGTCACCCTGGGGACCAACAGCGAGAGGTCACCCTGGTGACCAACAGCGAGAGGTCACCCTGGTGACCAACAGCGAGAGGTCACCCTGGGGACCAACAGCGAGAGGTCACCCTGGTGACCAACAGCAAGAGGTCACCCTGACGAAGGTCACGCTAAAACATAAATGTGCTGTGATAAGAGCCGAGATACACAGACGGAACCAGACACTGACGAGGCTACACAGCCACACACAGACGGAACCAGACACTGACGAGGCTACACAGCCACACACAGACGGAACCAGACACTGAAGAGGCTACACAGCCACACACAGACGGAACCAGACACTGAAGAGGCTACACAGCCACACACAGACGGAACCAGACACTGACGAGGCTTCACAGCCACACACAGACGGAACCAGACACTGACGAGGCTACACAGCCACACACAGACGGAACCAGACACTGAAGAGGCTACACAGCCACACACAGACGGAACCAGACACTGAAGAGGCTACACAGCACACACAGACGGAACCAGACACTGAAGAGGCTACACAGCCACCGAGGCACACAAACAGACGGAACAGACCAGAGGCACACAGCCAACACAGACGGACGACACTGGGCTACACAACCAGACGGAACCAGAACGAGAGGCCACACAACGAGACCAGACACTGGAGGCCAGCCACACAGAGGAACAGACACAGCACCACACAGACGGAACCAGACACGAAAGGCTCAGCCACACAGAGAACAGACACGAGAGGCACACACACAGACGGAAGATGAGTAACCCACACAGGAACCAGACACTGAAGAGGCTACAGCCACAAAGAGACAGACACAGAGCACAAAAGAGGACGACATGAAGAGCAGCCAACACGACACAACACTGAGAGGTCACAGCCAAACGACGAACGAACGAAAGGCACAACAGACGGAACAGACACTGAAGGGCTCACAACACAGACGAACAACACGAGGGCACAGCAAAGAGGAACAGACACTGAGGCTCACACACACAGACGGACGACACAGAGGCCCAGCCACACAAGAACAACCAAGAGGCACAGCCACACAGACGAACCAACACTGGACAAGCAGGAAGACGACAAACCAGACACAAATAAGCTACAGCACAGAGAACCAGACACTGAGAGGCCCACACACACAGACGGAACAGACACTGAGACAGCCACACAGACGACAGAACTGAGAGGCCACAGCCACACACAGACGAACAGACACGAGAGGCTCACCACACAGGAACAGATAGCACAGCCACACAGAGAACGACACGAGAGGCACACACACACAGACGGACAGACACAGAGCACAGCCACACAGAGAACCAGACACGAGAGGCAGCCACAAGGAACGAATGAGCTCACAGCCACACAGAGACAACACTGAAGGTCACAGCCACACACAGACGGAAAGACACTAAGGCACACCACAACGGACACAGGGCGCCACACAGACGGAACACACCACAGCAACAAGCACAAAAGGACCAGCATGAGAGCACCAGAGACAGACACGAACGCACAGAGGACAGCACAGAGACACACACACAACACACGACGACCACACGACAGCACACGCACACACGAACCGACACTGACCAGAGCTACACAGCCACACACAGACGGAAAGACTAAAGCACAGCACACACAACGGAACAGACACTACAGGCTACACACCAACACGACGGAACCAGACACTGAGGCACAGCCAACACACGAAAACAGACAGGCTACACAGCCACACAGACGGAACCAGACACTGAAAGGCTACACAGCCAACACAGACGGAACCAGACACTGAAGAGGCTCACACCACACACAGACGGAACCAGACACGAGGCTACACAGCCACACACAGACGGAACCAGACACTGGAGGCTCACAGCCACACAGAGGAACAGACACTGAAAGGCTACACAGCCACACAGAGGAACCAGACACTGAGAGGCTACACAGCCACACAGACGGAACTAGACACGAAGGGCTACACGCCACACACAGACGGAACAGAACTGAACAGGCTACAGCCACACACAGACGGAACGACACTGACGAGGCACACACACACAGACGGAAAGACAAAGGCTACACAGCCAACAGACGGAACAGACACTGACAGGCTACAGCACACAGACGGAACCAGACACTGACGAGGCTCACAGCCACACACAGACGGAACCAGACACTGACGAGGCTTCACAGCCAACACAGACGGAACCAGACA
>WNWK01005477.1:0-45000 GCA_009830355.1 Cherax destructor | reverse complement strand
GAGGCTACACAGCCACACACAGACGGAACTAGACACTGAAGAGGCTACACAGCCACACACAGACGGAACTAGACACTGAAGAGGCTACACAGCCACACACAGACGGAACCAGACACTGACGAGGCTACACAGCCACACACAGACGGAACCAGACACTGACGAGGCTTCACAGCCATACACAGACGGAACCAGACACTGACGAGGCTTCACAGCTACACACAGACGGAACCAGACACTGAAGAGGCTACACAGCCACACACAGACGGAACCAGACACTGAAGAGGCTACACAGCCACACACAAACGGAACCAGACACTGACGAGGCTTCACAGCCACACACAGACGGAACCAGACACTGACGAGGCTACACAGCTACACACAGACGGAACCAGACACTGACGAGGCTACACAGCCACACACAGACGGAACTAGACACTGACGAGGCTACACAGCCACACACAGTCGGAACCAGACACTGACGAGGCTACACAGCCACACACAGACGGAACCAGACACTGACGAGGCTACACAGCCACACACAGACGGAACTAGACACTGACGAGGCTACACAGCCACACACAGACGGAACCAGACACTGACGAGGCTACACAGCCACACACAGACGGAACCAGACACTGACGAGGCTACACAGCCACACACAGACGACGATGTTACGGGCAACAGAGAGAGACGCTCGCTGGCGTGAACAAAAAAAAAACTACTTTCTTGATACGGGAAAATCAGGCAGCAGGTGGAAGGGGCTGGGGGGCTTGAACCCAGGCAAAGGAGGCCTAAGACTCACAGGCCGGTGCGTTAACCACCCGTTCCGCGATTTTTTTCCAATCGTGTTATTACGGCTCGCTGAATCTTGATACAACGAATTAGAGCCCCCGACCCCTTCCTAGGATCAAGTCTGATTACCCCCCAATACTGCTCCCGGTATGTGCATTAATACCCTTGAGGGAACTTAAGATACATTTGATAACGAGTGATAACCTTGATCATTTGCACTGGTAAACAAACACATCTTAGGTAACAACGGCCTATGTTCACATTTCTTCAGTGCAATAAGGACATACACAAGCCCGAATTTTTATTAGCACAGGGTTAACCGTCATAATATATGGCATGACATAGTGGAGGTATGAGAAAATACCCATACCTGCTTTAAGGATCCGTCTGGTGGAATGACCAGTCTGGTGGGATAGTCTACTAGGTGGAATGATCTGATTGTTGAGAAGAATGACTAAGCGATTGAGATGAGGCAGATGGGCTGACCCGCCAGGTGGACTGACCCTCCAGGTGGACTGATCCTCCAGGTGGACTGATCCTCCAGGTGGACTGACCCTCCAGGTGGACTGATACTCCAGGTGGACTGACCCGCCAGGTGGACTGACCCGCCACGTGGACTGACCAGCACGTTGCTGCTCTCGGTAACACGTCAAAGTCCGGTAACAAAGCAAACAAAAACATAAAATCTACATTCTCGATTTTCTGTTGTTTTTGCTAAGCTGTCGAGTAATTACGCTCCCGTGTAATGAGTTAATTAGTAAACGTCAGTTGTTGATTGGCTGATTAGTGGCTCAGAGAGATGATTTAGCCACTGAAAGAGATGGTTCAAGTGACTGAGAGAGATGATTTAGTGGCTCAGAGAGACGATTTAGCGATTGAAAGAGATGATTCAGTGACTGAAAGAAAGGATTAATGGGAAATAATCTCCCTCTCTCCTACATACCCTAATCTGAGCTTCACTATCCTCATAAAAACTCTTAACTGCTTTCAGTAACCTACCACTTATTCCATACACTTGCAACATCAGCCACACTGTTCCCCTATCCATCCTATCATATGCCTTTTCTAAACCCATAAATGCAACGGAAACTTCCTTACCCTTATTTAAGTACCGTTCACAGATATGCTGTAATATAGACAATTGGTCTACACACGCCCAACCCTTTTCTTCTTGTTCCTCTGCAGTCCCAGTATCTGTCTTACCTTTAATCCTGTCAGTAATAACTCAAACAAACCTGTAACCAGGTGTACTCAACACACTCCAGCAATCCCACCATCATGTAAAACAAGTACAGGTTACCGTTTCATACGCATTTGGCAGGACGATGGTGTGTCCCTGAGGGGTTGCTGTCTACCAGACTACTACTACTACTACTACTACTACACACACACACACACACACACACACACACAACACACACACACACAAATATATATATATATATATATATATATATATATATATATATATATTATGATGTATGTATGATGTGTGTGTTGATATGTATAATGTATTTCCATGAGTTTTGTAATGTAGGTGTTGAGCAGACAGTTGGTTGATGAGAGAGACTGAAGATAGAGGTATATGTTTTCAGTGGGAGACAGTCTGCGTCAGGCCAGGGGAGGAGGATCCTAGCAGGAGGGAAAGGAGTCCTAGTAGGGAGGAAGGGGCTCCTAGGCCAGGAGGGGAAGGGAGCTCCAGGCCAGGAGGGGAAGGGGGCTCCTAGGCCAGGAGGGGGAAGGGGGCTCCTAGGCCAGGAGGGGAAGGGAGGTTCCTAGGCTAGGAGGGGAAGGGAGCTCCTAGGCCAGGAGGGGGAAGGGAGGTTCCTAGGCCTAGGAGGGAAGGGAGCTCCCAGGCCAGGAGGGGAAGGGAGGCTCCTAGGCCAGGAGGGGAAGGGAGCTCCCAGGCCAGGAGGGGAAGGGGGCTCCTAGGCCTGGAGGGGAAGGGGGCTCTTAGGCCAGGAGGGGAAGGGGGGTTTCCTAGGCTAGGAGGGGGAAGGGGAGCTCCCAGGCCAGGAGGGGAAGGGAGGTTCCTAGGCCAGGAGGGGAAGGGAGGTTCCTAGGCTAGGAGGGGGAGGGAGCTCCCAGGCCAGGAGGGGGAAGGGAGGTTCCTAGGCCAGGAGGGGGAAGGGAGGCTCCTAGTCCAGGAGGGAGGGGGTCTCCAGGCCAGGAGGGGAAGGGAGGCTCCTAGGCCAGGAGGGGAAGGGAGGCTCCTAGTCCAGGAGGGGGAAGGGCTCCCTAGTCCAGGAGGGGGAAGGGGTCTCCTAGGCCAGGGAACCTTGCTTGAGAGTTTCATTTACAATATATATATATATATATATATATATATATATATATATATATATATATATATATATATATATATATATATATATATATATATATATATATATTACCAATCTTAATTAATTTTCTAAATATGTTATTAGGCCTAAGTTAAAATTATCTCCAAAACGGTTGAATATAATTTAGAATTAATATGATTTATCGTCTCTCTTTCTCTCTCTCATATATATATATATATATATATATATATATATCATTCCCGACAAGGCAGGAGTAAAATTCCAGTCCTTTTATATATATATATATTATATTTTTATGGTGGTGTCTGGCAGACTCGGGGCAGCAGCGGCGGAGTATTTCAGGATTAGTGAAATAAAAATGCCCGAAACTGAGAGAAAAATTGTTGGGCGATGGAGGGGCAGGCGAAGAGGATTGAACCCCAAGATTAAAACTCACAGTACCCGGGAAAGAGCATCACACCCCTTCCCTCTCACTAGAACCCTTCTAACTTTAAACCTTCACTGAACCCCTGTCTGCCTTCCTCTGTACCCTTAACTTTTAGATCGCCCTTGAGCCTTCAGACTTTAGGTCTTCCCTGAACTTTCATTCCTCAATGTCCAAGTTTCTGTTCAATGTTCAACATTAATGTCTCCGTTGAACCTTTCAGACTGATCCTGAATAATGTTTACATCCTTACATTTAACTCTTTAGCCTGAGTCTGTGTCTCAAAGCCATTTTTTCAGCGATTCCTTGTGTATTAACCTGTCCAGGTCTCTCAGAACCTGTGGCTGTCTCTCACTAGCTGTCAACACACCGTCTCTCTCTCTGTCTCTCTTTGCAACTTATCAATCTTAAACACTCGTATACCATCTCAGAGTGGACACTTCGAGACCTGACACGGTCTATCAGCACTTGCAGACCAATTTCGGTCTATCAGGGCCAGCTCTTGGGAGCTGGGTCCAGACTGGCTCAATATTTTACGAAAAATCTACCTAATTAAGAGAAACATAAGCGTAAAATAAATCACTGTTAATTGCGAAAGGATCGTTCATGGGGCTCTAAATGGATCGCTCATGGAGCTTTAAATGGATCGTTCATTATTTAAAAACAGTGAAAATTCTAGTTGTACCGAGCATAGCAGACGAATCATCAAGCCTCCACTACTTTCTGCTGGATGACCCACACGGGCTTAATGCCTCAATAATAATAATAATAATAATAATAATAATAATAATAATAATAATAATAATAATAATAATAATAATAATAATAATAATAATAATAATAATAATAAATAATAATAATAATAAATAATAATGATAATTATTATAATAGGAGACTTACCGACATAAAATATGCCTAATGGAGTTTGTCTACTTTGTGTCTACATATCTACCTGTAGTCACTTCCTTTGGCCATCAGTCTGTTAGTGCCAGTAGCGTGCAGTCCAACCTAGGCACCACAGCCCGCCTAGTCTGGAACTCACTTTAAGGAACTTATCCAATTTCCTCTTAAAGACAGCCATAAGCCTGTTGGTAGACCCCCTTATGCATGAAGGGAGGATGCCGAAGAGTCTTGGTTTCCTTACACTGATATTGGTCTTTTTTATTTGATTGCTCTGCTTTAGCCTCTCACCTGATCTCTATAAATGTATAGAGGTTAGTGTGTGTTATTTCAGACTTGTTTTTCTGGCGATGATACTGAGAAAGATTTAAATCTTTCTTAACAATAGATAAAAAACTTTGGAGGAATATCTCAGTCTTCTGAAGATGACCTTCAAAGACTAAGGAAGATCTTAAACCTTTAAGAAAGATATTAAACCTTCAATAATAAATCTTAAACCTTTAAGAAAGGTCTTAAACCTTTAAGAAAGGTCTTGTATTAAACCTTTTAAGAAATATATTAAACCTTTAAGAAAGATCTTAAGCAAGATCTTACACCTTAAAGGAAGATCTTAAACCTTTAAGAAAGATCTTAAACCTTTAGAAAAGTTCTTAAACCTTTAAGAAAACTCTTATACCTATAAGGAAGAGCTTAAACCTATATGAAAGCTCTTACATCTTTAAAAAAGATCTTAAAATTTTAAGAAAGATCTTAAACCTAAAGGAAGATATTAAACATTAAAAAAAGATCTTAAACCTTAAACAAAAATCTTAAACTTTAAAAAAATCTTAAACCTTTAAAAAATATCTTAAACAATTAAAAAAGCTCTTAAACCTTTAGAAAAGATCTTAAACCTTTAGAAAAGAGCTTAAACCTTTAGAAAAGAGCTTAAACCTTTTAAAAAAGATCTTAAACCTTTAAGAAATATCTTAAACCTTTAAAAAAGATCTTAAATCTTTAAAAAAGATTTTAAATATTTAAAAAAGATCTTAAACCTTTAACAGAGATCTTAAAGGTCTAAGATCTTAAACGTCTAAGGATATTAAACGTCTTTTGATGAACTTAAGCACCCTAGGTTGGTCTAACACATTACTTTTTACTGTAATCGTATAAGGTGTCACGGCAGTTCTGGTTAAAGCATGTGTCACCTTAACGGTTTTAACGGTGTCATGAGAACTCACCTCTGGGTTAAAATATTTAAAGTGAACTTATTTCTTCAGTTAAAACTGAGTAGTGGAGAGAGAGCTTCCACTCTGCTTATCCACACCCACACAGGGTGGAGAGAGCTTCCACTCTGCTTATCCACACCCACACAGGGTGAAGAGAGCTTCCACTATGCTTATCCACACCTACACAGGGTGGAGAGAGAGCTTTCACTCTGCTTATCCACACCCACACAGGGTGAAGAGAGCTTCCACTATGCTTATCCACACCCACACAGGGTGGAGAGAGAGCTTCCACTCTGCTTATCCACACCCACACAGGGTGGAGAGAGAGCTTCCACTCTGCTTATCCACACCCACACAGGGTGGAGAGAGAGCTTCCACTCTGCTTATCCACACCCACACAGGGTGGAGAGAGCTTTCACTCTGCTTATCTACAAATACACAGGGTAGAGAGAGCTTTCACTCTGCTTATCTACAAATACACAGGGTGGAGAGAGCTTCCACTCTGCTTATCCACACCTACACAGGGTAAAGAGAGAGCTTCCACTCTGCTTATCCACACCCACACAGGGTGGAGATAGAGCGTCCACTCTGTTTATCCACACCCACAGAAGGTGGAAAGAGAGCTTCAACTCTGCTTATCCACACCTACAAAGGGTGGAGAGAGCTTTCACTCTGCTTATCTACACCCACACAGGGTGGAGCGAGAGCTTCCACTCTGCTTATCAACACCTACACAGGGTGGAGAGAGAGCTTCCACTCTGCTTATCCACACCCACACAGGGTGGTGGAGAGAGAGCGTCCACTCTGTTTATACACACCCACACAGAGTGGAGAGAGCTTTCACTCTGCTTATCTACAAATACACAGGGTGGAGAGAGCTTTCACTCTGCTTATCTACACCCACACAGGGTGGAGAGAGAGCTTCCACTCTGCTTATCCACACCTACACAGGGTGGAGAGAGAGCTTCCACTCTGCTTATCCACACCCACACAGGGTGGAGAGAGAGCGTCCACTCTGTTTATCCACACCCACACAGGGTGGAGAGAGCTTCCACTCTGTTTATCCACACCCACACAGGGTGGAGAGAGAGCTTCCACTCTGCTTATCCACACCTACACAGGGTAAAGAGAGAGCTTCCACTCTGCTTATCCACACCCACACAGGGTGGAGAGAGAGCGTCCACTCTGTTTATCCACACCCACAGAGGGTGGAGAGAGCTTCCACTCTGCTTATCCACACCCATACAGGGTGGAAAGAGAGCTTCAACTCTGCTTATCCACACCTACAAAGGGTGGAGAGAGCTTTCACTCTGCTTATCTACACCCACACAGGGTGGAGCGAGAGCTTCCACTCTGCTTATCAACACCTACACAGGGTGGAGAGAGAGCTTCCACTCTGCTTATCCACACCCACACAGGGTGGTGGAGAGAGAGCTTCAACTCTGCTTATCCACACCTACACAGGGTGGAGAGAGCTTTCACTCTGCTTATCTACAAATACACAGAGTGGAGAGAGCTTTCACTCTGCTTATCTACACCCACACAGGGTGGAGAGAGAGCTTCCACTCTGCTTATCCACACCTACACAGGGTGGAGAGAGAGCTTCCACTCTGCTTATCCACACCCACACAGGGTGGAGAGAGAGCGTCCACTCTGTTTATCCACACCCACACAGGGTGGAGAGAGGTTCCACTCTGTTTATCCACACCCACACAGGGTGGAGAGAGAGCTTCCACTCTGCTTATCCACACCTACACAGGGTGGAGAGAGAGCGTCCACTCTGCTTATCCACACCCACACAGGGTGGAGAGAGAGCTTCCACTCGGCTTATCCACACCCACACAGTGTGGAGAGAGTTTCCACTCTGCTTATCCACACCCACACAGGGTGGTGGAGAAAGAGCTTCCACTCTGCTTATCCACACCCACACAGGGTGGAGAGAGCTTCCACTCTGCTTATCCACACCCACACAGGGTGGAGAGAGCTTCCACTCTGCTTATCAACACCCACACAGCGTGGAGAGAGCTTCCACTCTGCTTATCCACACCCACATAGGGTGGAGAGAGCGCTTCCACTCTGCTTATCCACACCCACACAGGGTGGAGAGAGATCTTCCACTCTGTTTATCCACACCTACACAGGGTGGAGAGAGAGCTTCCACTCTGCTTATCCACACCCACACAGGGTGGAGAGAGAGCTTCCACTCTGCTTCTCCACACCCACACAGGGTGGAGTGAGCGCTTCGACTCTGCTTATCCACACCCACACAGAGTGGAGAGAGAGCTTCCACTCTGCTTATCTACACCCACACAGGGTGGAGAGAGCTTCCATTCTGCTTATCAACACCTACACAGGGTGGAGAAAGAGCTTCCACTCTGCTTATCCACACCCACACAGGGTGGAGAGAGAGCTTCCACTCTGCTTATCTACACCCACACAGGGTGGAGAGAGCTTCCAGTTTGCTTATCAACACCTACACAGGGTGGAGTGAGCGCTTCCACTTTGCTTATCCACACCCACACAGGGTGGAGAAAGAGCTTCCACTCTGCTTATCCACACCCACAAAGGGTGGAGAGAGAGCTTCCACTCTGCTTATCTACACTCACACAGGGTGGAGAGAGCTTCCACTCTGCTTATCAACACCCACACAGGGTGGAGAAAGAGCTTCCACTCTGCTTATCCACACCCACACAGGGTGGAGAGAGCTTCCACTCTGCTTATCAACACCCACACAGGGTGGAGAGAGCTTCCACTCTGCTTATCCACACCCACACAGGGTGGAGAGAGCTTCCACTCTGCTTATCCACACCCACACAGGGTGGAGAGAGAGCTTCCACTCTGCTTATCCATACCTACACAGGGTGGAGAGAGAGCTTCCACTCTGCTTATCCACACCCACACAGGGTGGACGACTTCCACCCTGCTCATAAATGCTTAAGTACGAAGAGTTCTAGCAACCTTAAACATGATATAAAGGAATTAGAACCTTTGAAGTTTAAAGAAAGGTTCAAAAAGACGTTGTATACAGATGTTCTTATAATGGCACATGATGTATATGACCTACTGTCTTTTAATTAATACTATATTATTAAGTCATCCTTAATATTAATTATGAAATAATTATGGCAAATTGATGTTGCAATGTTGTGGATAACCTGCAAAACAGGATGACACCTATGCAGTTTTCCTGCTGGAGAAACTGCCGCAGGTCTTGGGTACAGGCAGGCCTCTCTTTACAGCGCTTCGCTGTACAGCGTTTCGCTAATACAGCGGTTTTCCACTATACCCATACTTCATTTATTCAGACTTCCTACAATAAATATATTCACCACTCACTATAAGCTAAGGACGAAAATATTTTAAGTAATGTGTGTTCTGTATATGCAATTTTTAGGTTATATGATAGTGTAAACATGTTATCAGGCTTTTATATGCATTTATAAGTAAAAAAAAAAATAAAAAAATTATGATTCACTTTACAGCGATTTTAGCTTTACAGTGGTAGCATGGAACGTAATCTGATGTATAAGCGGGGCCGCCTGTACTCTCAAGACATATTTGTAGCCATTTAAACCTATTTTTGTAAAAGAGGAAGCTACGCTGATACTATCAAGGCGCAGTGAACTGTTAGTTGACTCACGAAATTACAGTAACACGATTGCAAAGAAATCACAGAGTTTTAAGGAGGTTTCAGGTGTCCTGTGCCATGGGTTCGATTCCAACCCGTTATGTGACTTAATTGTTAGTTGATATGGGATGTGATGAGGTGACAGACGTAATACGTTGACGTGTGACACTGTCACGTGATGCATAATCTTGACATTATGATACGTTGCATTGCTGGGTACCACATCATTGGTCAAGGATTGGGACTGAAATCTCTGTGCAATGAATTGGGTTGATCATTACTGTTCAATTACTGGGTTGGAAATTTCTAGGCCATGGACTGAGACTCCATTTTTGGTTGTTATATTTTGGTGGTTTCCCGGGGCTTGGTCTCAGACCCGGCCTCCCAGGGCTTGGTCTCAGACCCGGCCTCCCAGGGCTTGGTCCCAGACCCGGCCTCCCAGGTCTTGGTCCCAGACCCGGCCTCCCAGGGCTTGGTCCCAGACCCGGCCTCCCAGGGCTTGGTCACAGACCCGGCCTCCCAGGGCTTGGTCCCAGACCCGGTTTCCCAGGGCCATAATGGGTATTACCAGTAGACCTCTGGTTGTCTTCAAGAGGGAGCTGGACAGATACCTAAAGTCGGTGCCGGATCAACCGGGCTGTGGTTCGTACGTTGGACTACGTGTAGCCATCAGTAACAGCCTCGTTGATCAGGCTCTGATCCACCGGGAGGCCTGGTCGTGGACCGGGCCGCGGGGGCGTTGATCCCCGGAATACCCTCCAGGTAGACAACCCGCATATAGGAGTAAGAAACTTATGACGACGTTTCGGTCCGACTTGGTCCACTGACAATGGTCCAAGTCGGACCGAAACGTTATAAACTTCTTTCTCCTATGGACTGGTTATTTGTGTATGAAAAGGAAATATTAAAGGAATAAGAGGAATTAAAAAGCACATAGGTGGGTAAAGGTGCGAGAATAATGGATGTTAGTAGAAGTTTTGGATGATTTACCCGTCATCTTACGTGTCCACGAGACAGAAAACATCAGTTGTCCTGCCAGAATGAAAGGAAAAAAAAAACTCCGTTTTACATCATTTGACATATGTGAGCAGACTATCACAATAAATTACAATCTTATCGTGTGTGTGATTGTGTAGAGGTCACCTTGCGACCCTTCCATCCAGTTGTGGGTTGTCATCTACTGTCTGTGTTTTTTTTATCTTTCAGCCAGACACATTGAAGAACGAGGATGTGTAGAGAAAAGTTTTAATAAACTGTGTGGGATACAAGCTCAAGATAATAAATATTAATAATAATAATAAGCATTACGGTGCTGCACTCTGTTCCACGGTGCTGCACTCTGTTCCACGGTGCTGCACTCTGTTCCACGGTGCTGCACTCTGTTCCACGGTGCTGCACTCTCTTCCACGGTGCTGCACTCTGCTGCTTAGCTCTTGAAAATTTGAGGATTAATTTCGCAAAGAAAAACATCCCTACGGATACACAGACGCTAATTAGAAACTAAGTCTCTACGTATGAACAATGAAAGTTGGTAGGCAGGTGAATGAATGACTAACGTTGTTGCAGCCCCCAGTCCTCCCCAGCGCCAGCTGTGGTACTCTGAAGAACTAATAACTGAAGAGGCCACTATTCCAGCTGCTGCTGTCCGGAGCTACGAACTGCGGGTTGCCAGACTTCTGGCCTCCTCAAGTACACGAGAAGAGAAACTCTGGCCCGAGATTCATGTGTCGAATTTCCTGGTCAGTGTTAAGGTGGACCTTAAAGATACAAATCCAATTTCAAGAATCTCGAGCATTGGTGAGTTGCTTGGAGGCGAAGTCAGTAGAGAGAATGACTTACCTGAGAGGGAGCCTTGTGTCTCTCCTACGGTGACTTACGAGGATAGCTCAGTAGGTGAGGTGGAGTCGTCGACAGGGTGGTGGAACACAAAGCTCCTTGTCTGTGTCATCCACTTGGCCCTCATTTTGGGACTGATCATCTATATCGAGACTGCGAAAATGGTCATGGTGCCCATCACCATATTCCTCATCGTGCTCTGTTTGGTGCTCTTTGTCTTTATCCTGTTCTGTGTGTGCTTCGTCATATTCCTCTGATGTTGGGAGAGCGGCGGGAGCTCTCAACGACCCGCAAGGCAGCCTCACGAAGCTTATTGTAGCTGCCATGTTTCTCACATACATCTTCGAGAACTCCCGCCCCGTGGAAGACCTTCGTAGCTACAAAGTTAATCATGTTTCGACGTTATCGGTTACATACCTATTATAAATTTAAAAAAATTAGAAAGAAATCAATTAGTCACGTACTGAGTCATACGTGACCTACTTTCTCCCGGCACTACTTAAAACCTTCCATCTAGTTATTTTTTTTATAAGTGGTTACGCACCATGAAAAAATATATATATAATTTGTTCTATCAGAGATTTTCCTGCAAGATTAAAGATGAATCAAAAGGTATGATGTAGTGTATACCAGCTAATCCAGAGAAGGTTGGACGTCTTGTCTCTGTGAGAGAGCTGACCCGAGTCCACTGACTCTGTGATCTAAGGAAAGACTTAGTTTCTTCTTGTAGAGACTTCTTCATGACGTAACCCTACCCAGCAATCATGGCTCTTCCCGCAATCTATGATTGATTTCCTCCTCTGGAGCTATTACTCTTGCCACGTAGTGTTTCTACGTGTACTGGGGCCTTACCTATGTGGTGTCCTTAGGCTCTTTCATAGAGTCAGGTTCATGTACATTAACCTCCACCCGTTTACAAAGTGGATGTTAATGACCATTATCCACAGTTTGCTACACTGACGTGCTACACACAAACACCTGAACTGTTAGCTAAACACGTACAGTGAGTGGACACTCAGAACCCAGCACTGTAAACATCAGAGCCCAACACCGTAAACATTAACTGGACCATCAGAACCTAACACTGTAAACATTAACTGGGCACTCAGAGCCCAACACTCGTCACTGTGACATCCTCAGTAGGCAGACGCTATCCAATGGATGCTTGTAAGTTTTTTTTAATGTATAGTAGTTGATTATGTGGGGAAGATTGTGTGCCAAGTATTATGGAATCAGACCGAAAATGATAAAGAAGTTTACTGCATAAACTTGAGTGCACCGCTGCCAGGGACGCAGGACAAGGACTTAACGTATTGCAGAGGAAAATAAAGACTTGGGATAGCTCCTCAGGAATACCCCAGTGGCATGCATGTTACTGGTGCTGAGGGTGGACGTCAGAGAGGTACAAGATGAAGGGTAGGATGGTGCCCCAGTCTAATGTATTGCCTCAAACAGTGAGGTGTGCGCTGGGTATCAGACTCGGGCAAGCACTGGCGGCCGGGGGCGCATACTTGGCGTGGACCCCGGGTGCTGTCACGGTTTTAGCCGCGCAGGTGTGGGGTAAGCTGGCGGTGCAGTACCTCTGGGACAGAGCTCAGAGTCGTGCCCATACCCCTGTGTGCTCAGAGTGTGCCCTCTCGCCGCCCCTTTCATCGCGGCCGTGCCCGGCGGAGGAGTTCCGGTGAAGTGCCTGCTGGTGTGTGTGTGTCTGTGTGTGTGCGCGCGCACGAGCGCGTTTCCGTGGCGGTACCGGGGGGGGCGGGTAGTGGCGCGTCCATGTTTCGTATAGCGACTCCACCAGCAGCTGGTCACTTAGTGGAATAGTGCGAGCTACTGAAGGTGTTGCTCGAGGCGAGGATGATGCGCGAGAGAGATGCCATGTCTACCAGCAACAGCGCCGCCTCGTCCTCCGCGGGGGGTGGCGCTGTTATCGACTCCACCGTTGTAGGGGAAGATCACGTCCCCGTCAGAGGCTTCAAAGATGGCAGGAAAGGCCGCTCAAAAACAAGAAGCAATGACAAGCCCAAGAAGAAGAGATTCCTCAGCACCTCCTCCAAGTCCCTCTCTGCCATTCCCAACCGAATCCAACTCTCAATGCTCAGCTCCGGCCTCATTACAATCAGTAAGTCCTCCATCTTTTTTTTTTTTTTTTTGCATCCCTCCTGTAACAAATTCTTTTCTCCCCATTTTCCAGGCGATGTATTTCCCCCTACGGATAATGAACCCGGAGAATATGAGAATATAAATCACATTATCCTTACTCATGTGACTATATCCCCTGTGATAACTTTTCCACAGCTTTCAAGGTAATTAATGCTCATGACACAAGAAAAGGCAAAATATATGCCCATGGAGTCCCCCTTCCCTACCATGGAGTCACCCTTCCCTACCATGAAGTCACCCTTCCCTACCATGGAGTCACCCTTCCCTACCAAGAAGTCACCCTTCCCTACCATGGAGTCACGCTTCCCTACCATGGAGTCACGCTTCCCTACCATGAAGTCACCCTTCCCTACCATGCAGTCACCCTTCCCTACCATGGAGTCACTCTTCCCTACCATGGAGTCACGCTTCCCTACCATGGAGTCACCCTTCCCTACCATGAAGTCACCCTTCCCTACCATGGAGTCACCCTTCCCTACCATGGAGTCACCCTTCCCTACCATGCAGTCACCTTTCCCTACCATGGAGTCACCCTTCCCTACCATGGAGTCACCCTTCCCTACCATGGAGTCACCCTTCCCTACCATGGAGTCACCCATCCCTACCATGGAGTCACCCTTCCCTACCATGGAGTCACCCTTCCCTACCATGGAGTCACCCTTCCCTACCATGAAGTCACCCTTCCCTACCATGGAGTCACCCTTCCCTACCATGAAGTCACCCTTCCCTACCATGGAGTCACCCTTCTCTACCTTCACCAAACACTCAGTGGGCATTTTGTGGCTTTTGTAAAAAATATCAAGAGTTTTTCACGACTTTCAACACATGTAGATAATTCTCGTAGATATTTTTTCTCGTCGATATCTCTGTCTTTTAGATACTGTGTTTGTAGATAACTTTACATTATTAAGAGCTATCTCAGAGACACTTGATAATATTTACGGCCTTTTTTTTTCACTCGGTTTTCTGTAAGTATCGCTCACTGCAGTTATTTTGTTTATCCAGTCTTGAGAAAGTTGCAGTGTCGTCAATGTTCTTCAATATTTTTAATTTATTTCTTATTGTTTAGCTTTCATGTGAGTTTGTGTTCGTGTATTCCCGGGCACTTTGTGGATCAGTGTTCGTGTATCCCCGGGTACTTTGTGGATCAGTGTTCGTGTATCCCCGGGCACTTTGTGGATCAGTGTTTGTGTATCCCGGGGTACTTTGTGGATCAGTGTTCGTGTATCCCCGGGTACTTTGTGGATCAGTGTTCGTGTATCCCCGGGCACTTTGTGGATCAGTGTTCGTGTATCCCCGGGCACTTTGTGGATGAGTGTTCGTGTATCCCCGGGCACTTTGTGGATCAGTGTTCGTGTATCCCCGGGTACTTTGTGGATCAGTGTTCGTGTATCCCCGGCACTTTGTGGATGAGTGTTCGTGTATCCCCGGGCACTTTGTGGATCAGTGTTCGTGTATCCCCGGGTACTTTGTGGATCAGTGTTCGTGTATCCCCGGGTACTTTGTGGATCAGTGTTCGTGTATACCCGGGTACTTTGTGGATCAGTGTTCGTGTATCCCCGGGCACTTTGTAGATCAGTGTTGGTGTATCCCCGGGTACTTTGTGGATCAGTGTTCGGTTATCCCCGGGTCCTTTGTGGATCAGTGTTCGTGTATCCCCGGGTACTTTGTGGATCAGTGTTCGTGTATCCCCGGGTCCTTTGTGAATCAGTGTTTGTGTATCCCCGGGTACTTTGTGGATCAGTGTTCGTGTATCCCCGGGTGCTTTGTGGATCAGTGTCCGTGTATCCCCGGGTACTTTGTGGATCAGTGTTCGTGTATCCCCGGGTCCTTTGTGGATCAGTGTCCGTGTATCCCCGGGTACTTTGTGGATCAGTGTTCGTGTATCCACGGGTACTTTGTGGATCAGTGTCCGTGTTTCCCCGGGTACTTTGTGGATCAGTGTTCGTGTATCCCCGGGTACTTTGTGGATCAGTGTCCGTGTATCCCCGGGTACTTTGTGGATCAGTGTTCGTGTATCCCCGGATCCTTTGTGGATCAGTGTCCGTGTATCCCCGGGTACTTTGTGGATCAGTGTTCGTGTATCCCCGGGTACTTTGTGGATCAGTGTCCGTGTATCCCCTGGTACTTTGTGGATCAGTGTTCGTGTATCCCCGGGTACTTTGTGGATCAGTGTTCGTGTATCCCCGGGTACTTTGTGGATCAGTGTTCTTGTATCCCCGGGTACTTTGTGGATCAGTGTTCGTGTATCCCCGGGCACTTTGTGGATCAGTGTTCGTGTATCCCCGGGTACTTTGTGGATCAGTGTCCATGTATCCCCGGGCACTTTCTTGCGGTTGCATGTGTGCGGGTCCCTGAAGGCCTCTTTAAGTTCACGTATTGGTTTCACATTCGCAAAACTCTTGTACTTGTGGTGGTAAAGTAGGAAATTTACCGCATGTTTTCTCCGCGTGTTGGGCTGACAAACTTTGCTTTTCCTAACAGTGAATGTATGGCAGACTTTTTATTTTCTTTCCGATAGGAACGCAAAGTAGCTTTCATTCATGGTGTGTCGTGGCAGTCCCACTGATATGTAAACAAGGTAATGATAGCTGAAGACATGTGCCTTTTAATTCGAATCTTGGGCAAGACACACAGGTAGAGTTCCCCTTTCGCCTGCTGCTACTGCTGTGCCACTAGCAGTAAGGATGCACATAGGAGTGAATCGGCTATTGTGGGTCGCATCCTGGAGACGAGAACCTGAGGGTTATTCCGGGTTATTAACCAGACATTGCCTGGACGGCTGTTTCTGAGATAATCAATATGGGCAGGGAAAAACAGCTGAAAATCTGAGACAAACGGTTCAACACTACCGTGAAACACTCAGACTAAGGGTTCAACACTACCGTGAAACACTCAGACTAAGGGTTCAACACTACCACAGCTTTCAGCTGGAAGATATATATCACCACTCCCTTCTGGGGTGATACATTTGTTTCACCACTAGTGTGCCCGGGGTTGGTGTGTCACCACTACTGTATCTCAGGATACATCACCGCTATTCTGTACCTGGTAGGAGAAGGTTCTGTTGATTAGATTTAGCTGTATGAGAGAGAGAGATCCCCAGGGAGGAAGGGTGAGTAGGTGATCACCTGTTCGACTCCTCACACCCATAAACCCAATTCCACAAACGTCAGTCAGTGCAGATCCCCACTCCCCTACTTGCCAACTCTCTTCCCCATTACCAGGGAGGGTGAACCCCTACATCTCCCACCCTCATTTCCCCACCCTGGTGAACCTCACCTCCCCGCACCAGGTGACCTTGACACTGTTCTCTCCTCTACTCTCTCAATAATTATGCAACCATGTGGTTTTACTTACGTACGGGCAAGTCTCCTCACACCTGTTGCTCCTGCTCACCTGCCAGTAATTAGGTAAATGTGTTAGTCTCCTTCACCTGCTCACCTAGGAGTAGGTTCTTGTGAGTTAGGCGACTTTTGTAGGTCGCATCCTGGGAAAACATGACCTAGGAACCCAACTAAAATTAGTATACTAATAGATTGAAGAGGGGGACACCAGGCTGGTGTTAGTCTTAGGGCACTAACCTGGTGTTAAGCTTGGGAGCACCAGGCTGGTGTTAAGCTTGGGGTACCAGGCTGGTGTTAAGCTTGGGGGCACCAGGCTGGTGTTAAATTTGGGAGCACCAGGCTGGTGTTAAGCTTGGGGGTACCAGGCTGGTGTTAAGCTTGGGGGCACCAGGCTGGTGTTAAATTTGGGAGCACCAGGCTGGTGTTAAGCTTGGGGCAACAGGCTGGTGTTAAGCTTGGGAGCACCAGGCTGGTGTTAAGCTTGGGGGTACCAGGCTGGTGTTAAGCTTGGGAGCACCAGGCTGGTGTTAAATTTGGGAGCACCAGGCTGGTGTTAAGTTTGGGGCAACAGGCTGGTGTTAAGCTTGGGAGCACCAGGCTGGTGTTAAGCTTGGGGGCACCAGGCTGGTGTTAAGCTTGGGAGCACCAAGCTTGTGTTAAGTTTGGGAGCACCAGGCTGGTGTTAAGTTTGGGGGCACCAGGCTGGTGTTAAGTTTGGGAGCACCAGGCTGGTGTTAAGTTTGGGGGCACCAGGCTGGTGTTAAGCTTGGGGGCACCAGGCTGGTGTTAAGCTTAGGGGCACCAGGCTGGTGTTAAGCTTGGGAGCACCAGGCTGGTGTTAAGTTTGGGAGCACCAGGCTGGTGTTAAGCTTGGGGGCACCAGGCTGGTGTTAAGCTTGGAGGCACCAGGCTGGTGTTAAGCTTGGGGGTACCAGGCTGGTGTTCAGCTTGGGGCACCAGGCTGGTGTTAAGCTTGGTGGCACCAGGCTGGTGTTAAGCTTGAGGGCACCATGCTGGTGTTAAGCTTGGGAGTACCAGGCTGGTGTTAAGATTGGGGGCACCAGGCTGGTGTTAAGCTTGGAAGCACCAGGCTGGCGTTCAGCTTGGGGGCACCATGCTGGTGTTAAGATTGAGAGCACCAGGCTGGTGTTAATCTTGGGGCACCAAGCTGGTGTTAATCTTGGGGCACCAAGCCGGTGACAAGCTTGGGGGCACCAGCCTGGTGATAAGCTTGGGTTACCAGACTGGTGTTAATCTTGGGACACCAGGCTGGTGATAAGCTTGGGGGCACCAGGCTGGTGTAAAGCTTGGGGGCACCAGGCTGGTATTAATCTTGGGGCACCAGGCTGGTGTTAATCTTGGGGGCACCACATGATAATATACACTTGGAAAATTCTAGAGGGATTAGTACCAAACTTGCACACGAAAATCACTCCCTATGAAAGCAAAAGACTCGGCAGGAGATGCAACATTTCCCCAATGAAAAGCAGGGGCGCCACGAGTACACTGAGAGACAACACAATAAGTGTCCGGGGCCCAAGACTGTTCAACTGCCTCCCAGCATACATAAGGGAGATTACCAATAGACCCCTGGCTGTCTTCAAGAAGGCACTGGACAGGCACCTAAAGTCAGTACATGACCAACCAGGCTGTGGTTCGTACGTCAGTTTGCGTGCGGCCAGCAGTAGCAGCCTGGTTGATCAGACCCTGATCCACCACGAGGCCTGGTCTCAGACCGAGCTGCGGGGGCGTTGACCCCCGAAACACTCTCCAGGTAAACTCCAGGTAACCACGCTGGTGTTAAGCTTGGAGCACCAGGTTGGTGTTAAGGTTGGGGCACCAGACTGGTGTTAAGCTTGGGGCACCAGGTTAGTGTTAAGATTGGGGCACCAGGCTGGTGTTAAGCTTGGGGCACCAGGTTGGTGTTAAGCTTGGGGCACCAGGCTGGTGTTAAGCTTGGAGCACTAGGTTAGTTGTAAGCTTGGGACGCCAGGGTGGTGTCAAGATGGGGGAGCACTAGGCTGGTGTTAAGATGAGGTGCACCAGACTGGTGTTAAGATTGGGAGGCACTATGCTGGTGTCAAGATGGGGCACTAGGCCGGTGTTAAGATGGGGCACTAGGCTGGTGCTAAAATATGGGGACTAGGCTGGTGTTAAAATGTGGGCACTAGGCTGGTGTTAAGATGGGGGTACTAGGCTGGTTTCAAGATTGGGGGCACTAGGCTGGTGTCAAGATGGGGGGCATTAGGCTGGTGTCAAGATCAAGGGGCACTAGGCTGGTGTCAAGATCGGTAGGCACTAGGCTGGTGTCAAGATAGGGGGGGCACTAGGCTGGTGTCAAGATGGAGGGGTACTAGGCTGGTATCAAGATGGGAGGCACTAGGCTGGTGTCAAAATGGGAGACACTAGGCTGGTGTTAAGATGGGGGCACTAGGCTGGTGTTAAGAGCGGGCACTAGGCTGGTGTCAAGATGGGGAGGCACTAGGTTGGTGTCAAGATGGGGAGGCACTAGGCTGGTGTCAAGATGGGGAGGCACTAGGCTTGTTTCAAGATGGGGAGGCACTAGGCTGGTGTCAAGATAGGGAGGCATTCCCCATCTTGAGATGGGAGGCACTGGGCTGGTGTCAAGATGGGGAGGCACTGGGCTGGTGTCAAGATGGGGAAGCACTAAGCTGGTGTCAAGATGGGGAGGCACTAGGCTGGTGTCAAGATGGGGAGGCACTGGGCTGGTGTCAAGATGGGAGGCACTGGGCTGGTGTCAAGATGGGGAGGCATAGGCTGATGTCAAGATGGGGAGGCACTAGGCTTGTTTCAAGATGGGGAGGCACTAGGCTGGTGTCAAGATGGGGAGGCATTCCCCATCTTGAGATGGGGAGGCACTGGGCTGGTGTCAAGATTGGGAGGCACTGGGCTGGTGTCAAGATGGGGAGGCACTAGGCTGATGTCAAGATGGGGAGGCACTAGGCTGGTGTTAAGATGGGGAGGCACTGGGCTGGTGTCAAGATGGGGAGGCACTAGGCTGGTGTCAAGATGGGGAGGCACTAAGCTGGTGTCAAGATGGGGAGGCACTAGGCTGGTGTCAAGATGGGGAGGCACTAGGATGGTGTCAAGATGGGGAGGCACTAGGCTGGTGTCAAGATGGGGAGGCACTAGGCTGGTGTCAAGATGGGGAGGCACTAAGCTGGTGTCAAGATGGGGAGGCACTAGGCTTGTTTCAAGATGGGGAGGCACTAGGCTGGTGTCAAGATGGGGAGGCACTAGGCTGGTGTCAAGATGGGGAGGCACTAGGCTGGTATCAAGATGGGGAGGCACTAGGCTGGTGTCAAGATGGGGAGGCACTAGGCTGGTGTCAAGATGGGGAGGCACTGGGCTGGTGTCAAAATGGTTAGGAACTAGGCTGGTGTCAAGATGGTTAGGCACTAGGCTTGTGTTAGGAATGTTCAACAGTCCACAATAAGTGAACTCATTTACAAAATATTTCATCTCCTTTCATCTGGGTGAGCAAAATTATGTTGTCTGGGTGAGCGGTTACAGTACTGCAGTACTATGCTGTGTACTGTGACTCGTGTACTATGTACTGTGACTCGTTTACTGTGTACTGTGACTCTTGTGTTCTCGTGGAGTGTTAAGGTGCCGGTGGTTCGAGGCTTTCCCTTGTGTAAAATATATGTCAGTGGGTTTATGACTAGTTATGTTAGTAACCCATGTCTAGTCAGCGTGGAGTCCAATCTAGGAACCTGTCGTGTCATTTCTAATACCTGAAATAACATATACGTACCTCAATCTCACGGTGGCAACTGTAGGTCGCCTATACACCTATACATTTAACCCCAATATACAAATGCGCATTTAATACACTGGAGTGTACTTACGTGGAGGGATGGTGTGGGTCGTGCACCTAGAGATACCTGCATGAGTCAACTGCTACTGTCTCGTGGTACAGCCAGATATAATATTTATACAAGGTCCGTCGTAAGCATAAGTCGCCCGCAGCTCCCTTTTTTTTGTGACTGAGCTTCTGGTAGGCGCCGATACCCAGTGGGCACTCATGTTGGGGGCTAAAGTGGTACCTACTTCCATATTAATGTGTAGGTAGTGTAGTTACTGAGGTAAGTTAATCTGAGTAACTCTAACTTAGCTTTAATAAGTATAAGCAGTACTTTATAATACATTACCCTATGGTCTTATTTGCAGATTCTTACAAATTAAGAGTATATAAAGAATTGTGGCACCCTTATAGGCATAGGTGGGGGCCTGCACGTCCCCCCCCCTCTCTCCCCAACTGGGGGAAGGTTTTAACAGTCTAAAAAATTCGAAAGAGATTTTCCACATCCCTCCTGCAAGATAAAACATTTCAGTATACATTCAGACATATGTGTACAACAGGCAACAGGGAGGAGGGAGGGGAATGCAACAGCTAAAGGCCTTTCGCACTGCTACCAATGCTTCGTCAGGAGCTTTGCTATATGAGGAGATTGATAAGTGAGATGCAATGTTTCTCTTATGTGAGTGGAGGGTAGTAAGAGAGAGGGACGAATAATGGAGGAGGGGGAAAAAGAAGGGAGAGGTAGGAAAGGAGAATCTTATGGAGAATAAAACAGGTCCAGGGGTAGTAAGGAGGCAGGGGTGAAGAGTAGGGAGTAGTCGGGGATGGCCAGGGGTACGAGGGAGGTGGGGTAGAAAATAAGAAGGGGAGGAACATCCAGGGGTGGGGGAGGCAGGGGTAAATGGGGGGTTGGGAGAGAAGGGGATGCTCAGGGGGGGTAGGGTTGTCACTCGGGTGAGCTGAATGTAGTACGAGACCAATAATAACTTGAGTAACACTCAAGTAGGTCAAGGCTTGACGTCTCGTAGTGTAATACCTAACATCTTTATCACTCTCTCTCTCTCTCTCTCTCTCTCTCTCTCTCTCTCTCTCTCTCTCTCTCTCTCTCTCTCTCTCTCTCTCTCTCTCTCTCTCTCTACTGCCATAAGAATGCGGGGAGAGGAGATGCCGCTCCCTGAGGCACGGGAGAGGAGGGAGAGGGAGAGAGAGGAGAAATGAGAGTAGAGATATAAGAAAGAGATGAGAAAGTTAAATTTTCTTACGAAGAATAAGCGATAAATAAATGAAGGAAAACCATGTAAAGTTCGTTTGTAATATAAATAAATGAAATCTGCCCCAAATTTTTTTTTTCATGTGACAGCCACAGAAAAAGACTGACTGTCACAACTGTTTATTAATTTGATAGACAGGAATTTACTAATTGCAAACTGTTTTGTCTAGATGGTTTTTTTCACCATTGTCACCAGGACGCTTGACACACACCCCAACAAAAATTTAAAGAGCTTTTTTTTTTTTTTTTTTAAAGAATTTTGCAATATTGTCAGTTATTTTCCTATTTATCTGTCAAAAATAATCTCTCAAAAAAAAAAAACCTCCAGATTCGATGGTTTTTGTTTATTTTTAAGAATATTTTGAAGCCCTGGGCAATATCTCTCCTTGTGCTCTTTGCTTTTTTATACTTTCAGTTTTACATTAGCAGTTTATTTCTACCGCCGCATCGCATTCTTCCAGTTGATTATTATTATTATTAAAATCAAAACTAAGCCCTAAACCCACCAGGATCTCGCAGCTGAGGAAAGTGACTTCCGTAAACACACACATTGCAACCCTCTCATTTAGTGTTTTTTTGCACATTTCTTCCTCCGACGGTGTTATCAGATGCGGACACCCCGGGAGAGATGTTGGGTGTGATGTCTACTCCCAGGTCCTTTTCTTTATCATCAGTCTGGAGTTGCTCTTCCAGGTTTCCTCCAGAGGCCTTTCACTCTGGTCCCTGTCAGCGTTAATGAGTCTGTTTGTGACTTTAAGCCCACTGTGTGGGGGAAACGTGGTCAATAAAGCCCACTGTGTGTGGGGAAACGTAGTCAATAAAGCCCACTGTGTGGGGAAACGTAGTCAATAAAGTCCACTGTGTGGAGAAACGTAGTCAATAAAGTCCACTGTGTGTGGGGGAACGTAGTCAATAAAGCCCACTGTGTGGGGGAAACGTAGTCAATAAAGCCCACTGTGTGTGGCGAAACGTAGTCAATAAAGCCCACTGTGTGGGGAAACGTAGTCAATAAAGCCCACTGTGTGTGGGAAACGTAGTCAATAAAGCCCACTGTGTGTGGGAAACGTAGTCAATAAAGTCCACTGTGTGGGGAAACGTAGTCAATAAAGTCCACTGTGTGGGGAAACGTAGTCAATAAAGCCCACTGTGTGTGGGAAACGTAGTCAATAAAGCCCACTGTGTGGGAAACGTAGTCAATAAAGTCCACTGTGTGGGAAACGTAGTCAATAAAGTCCACTGTGTGGGAAACGTAGTCAATAAAGTCCACTGTATGTGGGGGAAACGTAGTAAATAAAGCCCACTGTGTGTGGGAAACGTAGTCAATAAAGCCCACTGTGTGGGGAAACGTAGTCAATAAAGCCCACTGTGTGTGGAGAAACGTAGTCAATAAAGCCCACTGTGTGGGGAAACGTAGTCAATAAAGCCCACTGTGTGTGGGAAACGTAGTCAATAAAGTCCACTGTGTGGGAAACGTAGTCAATAAGCCCACTGTGTGGGGAAACGTAGTCAATAAAGCCCACTGTGTGGGGAAACGTAGTCAATAAAGTCCACTGTGTGTGGGGAAACGTAGTCAATAAAGCCCACTGTGTGGGAAAACGTAGTCAATAAAGCCCACTGTGTGGGGAAACGTAGTCAATAAAGTCCACTGTGTGGAGAAACGTAGTCAATAAAGTCCACTGTGTGTGGGGGAAACGTAGTAAATAAGCCCACTGTGTGTGGGAAACGTAGTCAATAAAGCCCACTGTGTGGGAAACGTAGTCAATAAAGCCACTGTGTGTGGGAAACGTAGTCAATAAAGCCCACTGTGTGGGAAACGTAGTCAATAAAGCCCACTGTGTGGGGAAACGTAGTCAATAAAGTCCACTGTGTGGGGAAACGTAGTCAATAAAGCCCACTGTGTGGGGAAACGTAGTCAATAAAGCCCACTGTGTGGGGAAACGTAGTCAATAAAGCCCACTGTGTGTGGGGAAACGTAGTCAATAAAGCCCACTGTGTGGGAAACCACGTGAAGTCAATAAAGCCCACTGTGTGTGGGAAACGTAGTCAATAAAGCCCACTGTGTGTGGGAAACGTAGTCAATAAAGCCCACTGTGTGGGAAACGTAGTCAATAAAGCCCACTGTGTGGGAGAAACGTATCAATAAAGCCCACTGTGTGGGAAACGTAGTCAATAAAGCCCACTGTGTGGAGAAACGTAGTCAATAAAGCCCACTGTGTGGGGAAACGTAGTCAATAAAGCCCACTGTGTGGGGAAACGTAGTCAATAAAGCCCACTGTGTGGGAAACGTAGTCAATAAAGCCCACTGTGTGTGGGGAAACGTAGTCAATAAAGCCCACTGTGTGGGAGAAACGTAGTCAATAAAGCCCACTGTGTGGGGAAACGTAGTCAATAAAGCCCACTGTGTGGGGAAACGTAGTCAATAAAGCCCACTGTGTGAGGAAACGTAGAGTCAATAAAGCCCCTGTGGAACACTAAGCTGTGTGGGGAAACGTAGTCAATAAAGTCCACTGTGTGTGGGGAAACGTAGTCAATAAAGCCTACTGTGTGGGGAAACGTAGTCAATAAAGCCCACTGTGTGGGGAAACGTAGTCAATTAAGTCCACTGTGTGTGGGAAACGTAGTCAATAAAGCCCACTGTGTGTGGGGAAGCGTAGTCAATAAAGCCCACTGTGTGTGGGGAAACGTAGTCAATAAAGCCCACTGTGTGTGGGAAACGTAGTCCATAAAGCCCACTGTGTGTGGGGAATTGTAGTCAATAAAGCCCACTGTGTGGGGAAACGTAGTCAATAAAGTCCACTGTGTGTGGGAAAACGTAGTCAATAAAGCCCACTGTGTGTGTGGAAACGTAGTCAATAAAGCCCACTGTGTGGGGAAACGTAGTCAATAAAGTCCACTGTGTGGGAAACGCAGTCAATAAAGTCCACTGTGTGGGAAACGTAGTCAATAAAGCCCACTGTGTGGGAAACGTAGTCAATAAAGCCCACTGTGTGTGGGAAACGTAGTCAATAAAGCCCACTGTGTGTGGGAAACGTAGTCAATAAAGCCCACTGTGTGGGAAACGTAGTCAATAAAGCCCACTGTGTGTGGGAAACGTAGTCAGTAAAGCTCACTGTGTGTGGGGAAACGTAGTCAATAAAGCCCACTGTGTGGGGAATTGTAGTCAATAAAGCCCACTGTGTGTGGGAAACGTAGTCAATAAAGCCCACTGTGTGTGGGGAAACGTAGTCAATAAAGCCCACTGTGTGTGGGGAAACGTAGTCAATAAAGCCCACTGTGTGTGGGAAACGTAGTCAATAAAGCCCACTGTGTGGGGAAACGTAGTCAATAAAGCCCACTGTGTGTGGAGAAACGTAGTCAATATAGCCCACTGTGTGGGAAACGTAGTCAATAAAGCCCATGTGTGGGGAAACGTAGTCAATAAAGTCACCTGTGTGTGGGAAACGTAGTCAATAAAGCCCACTGTGTGTGGGGAAACGTAGTCAATAAAGCCCACTGTGTGGGGAAACGTAGTCAATAAAGCCCACTGTATGGGGAAACGTAGTCAATAAAGCCCACTGTGTGGGGAAACGTAGTCAATAAAGCCCACTGTGTGTGGGGAAACGTAGTCAATAAAGCCCACTGTGTGTGGGGAAACGTAGTCAATAAAGCCCACTGTGTGGGGAAACGTAGTCAATAAAGCCCACTGTGTGTGGGGAAACGTAGTCAGTAAAGCCCACTGTGTGTGGGGAAACGTAGTCAATAAAGCGCACTGTGTGGGGAATTGTAGTCAATAAAGCCCACTGTGTGTGGGGAAACGCAGTCAATAAAGCCCACTGTGTGTGGGGAAACGTAGTCAATAAATCCCACTGTGTGTGGGGAAACGTAGTCAATAAAGCCCACTGTGTGTGGGGAAACGTAGTCAATAAAGCCCACTGTGTGTGGGGAAACGTAGTCAATAAAGCCCACTGTGTGTGGGGAAACGTAGTCAATAAAGCCCACTGTGTGTGGGAAACGTAGTCAATAAAGCCCACTGTGTGTGGGGAAACGTAGTCAATGAAAGATTACATTATACTACATTTGTGACTATTTTTCCACCGCCAGTGAGTCACACTGAGGTAAACATTGCAAGAACAACTTCTTCATTTTGTCTGAGCTGTCTCGCAGGTTCTCGGTTCTATAATGTTCATATCTGATGAGGAGTCAACCATCAAGCAACAACACTTCCCACTGGTGGGTTTCTGACGTGTACCTGAGAGCTCGTCTCTCTGGTGGAATTACCTATTTGTAAGTGCTTTAATGTGCAGGGGATGAACTCTAGCTCTTGGTTCAAACTCTTGATTATCGGCCAACTGAAATCATATCTCCCATCGTGCAGCGCTCCCGCAGTGAGAGGCAGAGAGAGAGATACAGAGAGAGAAAGAGAGAGAGAGAGAGAGAGAGAGAGAGAGAGAGAGAGAGAGAGAGAGAGAGAGAGAGAGAGAGAGAGAGAGAGAGAGAGAGAGAGAGAGAGAGAGAGAGAGAGGGAGGATATCAAGTAGATAAAATTTTAAATTGAAGGCGGGCTGAGGGTGGGTTACTGCCGCCTCGCCCAGACATGTCGTTTATCATCGAACTGGCAGACTCTTCCCAGGCAGACGCCTCCCTATCCTTAGAGCTCTCTCTCTCTCTCTCTCTTTCTCTGTCACATAAAACACGAATATAAACCAGAGAGGCTGCAGGAAGAGCACCAGAACAAACATTTAAGACATAAACCATTCAAAAAACCCACTTACACCATTCAACTTATTATCACTCAGAGTTAAGCTACGGTGAGACCCTCGTACCAACCTTCAAGATACCAAAATACCACATGCTCAAGCATTAAGATCTTTTGTGATTCAGAAAGCGATACCATCACGCAAAACAGTGATGTGAAACTCGGTGGCAAGCGCTCTCAGATACATGTGGGGAAAGTTTTTTTTCGCAGAGTCGTTAATCAGTTGAATACAATTGTCAGTGCTAAATTTATTCAGTCTTTCGAGAATCAGTTGGAGAAATATTATGCAAATCTGTTGGTTCACAGGATGGGGAGATCTACTTCTGTTGGTTCACAAGATGAGGAGATCTACTTCTGTTGGTTCACAAGATGAGGAGATCTACTTCTGTTGGTTCACAAGATGAGGAGATCTACTTCTGTTGGTTCACAGGATGAGGAGATCTTCTTCTGTTGGTTCACAGGATGGGGAGATCTACTTCTGTTGGTTCATAGGATGGGGAGATCTACTTCTGTTGGTTCACAAGATGAGGAGATCTACTTCTGTTGGTTTACAAGATGAGGAGATCTGCTTCTGTTGGTTCACAGGATGGGGGAGATCTACTTCTGTTGGTTCACAAGATGGGAAGACTTGCTTCTGTTGGTTCACAAGATGGGGAGATCTGCTTCTGTTGGTTCACAGGATGGGGACATCTACTTCTGTTGGTTCACAAGATGGGAAGACTTGCTTCTGTTGGTTCACAAGATGGGGAGATCTGCTTCTGTTGGTTCACAGGATGGGGGAGATCTGCTTCTGTTGGTTCACAGGATAGGGAGATCTGCTTCTGTTGGTTCACAAGATGAGGAGATCTGCTTCTGTTGGTTCACAGGATGGGGACATCTACTTCTGTTGGTTCACAAGATGGGAAGACTTGCTTCTGTTGGTTCACAAGATGGGGAGATCTGCTTCTGTTGGTTCACAGGATGGGGGAGATCTGCTTTTGTTGGTTCACAGGATAGGGAGATCTGCTTCTGTTGGTTCACAAGATGAGGAGATCTGCTTCTGTTGGTTCACAGGATAGGGAGATCTGCTTCTGTTGGTTCACGGGATGGGGAGATCTACTTCTGTTGGTTCACAGGATAGGGAGATCTGCTTCTGTTGGTTCACAGGATGGGGGAGATCTGCTTCTGTTGGTTCACAGGATAGGGAGATCTGCTTCTGTTGGTTCACGGGATGGGGAGATCTACTTCTGTTGGTTCACAAGATGGGGAGATCTGCTTCTGTTGGTTCACAGGATGGGGGAGATCTGCTTCTGTTGGTTCACAGGATAGGGAGATCTACTTCTGTTGGTTCACAGGATAGGGAGATCTACTTCTGTTGGTTCACAGGATGGGGGAGATCTGCTTCTGTTGGTTCACAGAATAGGGAGATCTGCTTCTGTTGGTTCACGGGATGGGGAGATCTACTTCTGTTGGTTCACAAGATGGGGAGATCTGCTTCTGTTGGTTCACAGGATGGGGGAGATCTGCTTCTGTTGGTTCACAAGATGGGGAGATCTGCTTCTGTTGGTTCACAGGATGGGGGAGATCTGCTTCTGTTGGTTCACAGGATAGGGAGATCTGCTTCTGTTGGTTCACAAGATGAGGAGATCTGCTTCTGTTGGTTCACAGGATAGGGAGATCTGCTTCTGTTGTTTCACAGGATAGGGAGATCTGCTTCTGTTGGTTCACATGATAGGGAGATCTAAGCCTGTTGGTTCACGGGATGGGGAGATCTACTTCTGTTGGTTCACAAAATACAGTTTCTTCTATAAGCTCACAATTAACAGACAACTTCTTCAGTGGGTTCACAACTATAGGAGAACTTTTTTATGTGGATTCACAAGCCAAGGAGGAAGAAAAAAGAAGTTGGCGTTGGTCAGACTGTTGAGCAGAGAGATCTAGGTTGTAGCGAGCCAGCCAGCCAGCCAGCCAGCCAGCCAGCCAGCCAGCCAGCTAGCCAGCCTGCCAGCCAGCCAGCCAGCCAGCCAGCCTGCCAGCCAGCCAGCCAGCCAGCCAGCCTGCCAGCCAACCAGCCAGCCAGCCTGCCAGCCAGCCAGCCAGCCAGCCTGCCAACCAGCCAGCCAGCCAGCCAGCCAGCCAGCCAGCCAGCCAGCCAGCCAGCCAGAGAGTCAGCCAGCCAGCCTGCCAGCCAGCCAGCCAGCCAGCCAGCCAGCCAGCCAGCCAGCCAGCCAGCCAGCCAGCCAGAGAGTCAGCCAGCCAGCCAGCCAGCCAGAGTTAGCCAGCCAGCCTGCCAGCCAGCCAGCCAGCCAGCCTAGCCAGCCAGCCAGCCAGCCAGCCAGCCAGCCAGCCAGAGAGCCAGCCAGCCAGCCAGCCAGCCAGCCAGCCAGCCAGCAGCCAGCCAGCCAGCCAGCCGCCAGCCAGCCAGCCAGCCAGCCGCCAGCCAGCCAGCCAGCCAGCCTGCCAACCAGCCAGCCAGCCAGCCAGCCAGCCAGCCAGCCAGCCAGCCAGCCAGAGACAGCCAGCCAGCCATGCCAGCCTGCCAGCCAGCCAGCCAGCCTGCCAGCCAGCCAGCCAGCCAGCCAGCCAGCCAGCCAGCCAGCCAGCCAGCCAGCCAGCCTGCCAACCAGCCAGCCAGCCAGCCAGCCAGCCAGCCAGCCAGCCAGCCAGCCAGCCAGCCAGAGAGTCAGCCAGCCAGCAGGCGCGTAATGTGTGCACTAAATCGAGGTATCACATCAAAGATACTTCGGAGAAAACGCGCAAAACACAGCAAGAAGACAGAGAGGAGAGATTCCGAGGTATGTGCTCAGCATTGCTAGAATCATGAGAAAGAGGTCGAACTTTGTGGACACTTTGAGCGTGAGATGCCTCACAACACTGAGTCACGGAATGCGTTGTGTGCCTCAGCACTCACTCTAAGGCACCATGTTTTCGTCAGCCTCTGAGAGATATGTTTATCAGGACTCCCTGTATCAGCACTCCCTCTAATAGAAGATGTATTTATCAGAACTCCCTCTATCAGCACTATTTATCAGAACTCCCTCTATCAGCACTATTTATCAGAACTCCCTCTATTAGCACTATTTATCAGAACTCCCTCTATTAGCACTATTTATCAGAACTCCCTCTATTAGCACTATTTATCAGAACTCCCTCTATCAGCACTCCCTCTAATAGAAGATGTGTTTATCAACACTACCTCTAAGAAAAGATGTGTTCCTCAGCACTGACTCTAAGGGACCGACCATCTTCTATCAAGGCTGAGGGATTCCTCACCTCAAAATCACCTCTCCACTCTTACCTTCTCCAGTGTTATCTTCTGTACTCGACTCAAAAAGTTTGTCGTGCAGGCTAAAACACTCCAGCAGTGAGGACACCTTAGTGTGGCACATGTGTGTGTGTGTGGCAGTGAGGAACCTCCCCTTGATCAACGCCACTCACTGCTCCTCTCAGTGAAGACGCTTCTTCCTTTAATCACTGATCACTGCTTACTCCCTGAGAGAATCAGGCTCATAATTCAGGACTGTTATTATCTATGGTATATAATTTCAAATTATATAATACTTGTCGAAAGAATTTCTGGTAATTACGGCATGCTAAGTATGGGGTACTACTTTTTTTTTAATTCCGTTTTTTTTTTCTAATAAATTATTTTATTTAAAGAGGAAGGTAGAGTATTTCTTTTTATTGTGAAGGGCCTTTTTATTACGAGTTATTGTAGTTTATCCATAAAGGTTTTTAATAATTTGTCGCAAGTATTTTACCTCTGAGATTATACTAAGAAAGCGATACCTCAGTTACTTCTGAGATCAGACTGAGAGAGCCTCCCAGATCAGACTGAGAGAGCCTCCCAGATCAGACTGAGAGAGCCTCCCAGATCAGACTGAGAGAGCCTCCCAGATCAGACTGAGAGAGCCTCCCAGATCAGACTGAGAGAGCCTCCCAGATCAGACTGAGAGAGCCCCAGATCAGACTGAGAGAGCCCCCCAGATCAGACTGAGAGAGCCACCCCCGATCAGACTGAGAGAGCCCCCAGATCAGACTGAGAGAGCTTCCCAGATCAGACTGAGAGAGCCTCCCAGATCAGACTGAGAGAGCCTCCCAGATCAGACTGAGAGAGCCTCCCAGATCAGACTGAGAGAGCCTCTCAGATCAGACTGAGAGAGCCTCCCAGATCAGACTGAGAGAGCCTCCCAGATCAGACTGAGAGAGCCTCCCAGATCAGACTGAGAGAGCCTCCCAGATCAGACTGAGAGCCTCCCAGATCAGACTGAGAGAGCCTCCCAGATCAGACTGAGAGAGCCTCCCAGATCAGACTGAGAGAGCCTCCCATATCAGACTGAGAGAGCCTCCCAGATCAGACTGAGAGAGCCTCCCAGATCAGACTGAGAGAGCCTCCCAGATCAGACTGAGAGAGCCTCCCAGATCAGACTGAGAGAGCCTCCCAGATCAGACTGAGAGAGCCTCCCAGATCAGACTGAGAGAGCCTCCCAGATCAGACTGAGAGAGCCTCCCAGATCAGACTGAGAGAGCCTCCCAGATCAGACTGAGAGAGCCTCCCAGATCAGACTGAGAGAGCCTCCCAGATCAGACTGAGAGAGCCTCCCAGATCAGACTGAGAGAGCCTCCCAGATCAGACTGAGAGAGCCTCCCAGATCAGACTTAGAGAGCCTCCCAGATCAGACTGAGAGAGCCCCCGATCAGACTGAGAGCCAGCAGCTGACCCCAGATCAGACTGAAGAGCCCCCAGATCAGACTGAGAGAGCCTCCCAGATCAGACTGAGAGAGCCCCCCAGATCAGACTGAGAGAGCCTCCCAGATCAGACTGAGAGAGCCTCCCAGATCAGACTGAGAGAGCCTCCCAGATCAGACTGAGAGAGCCTCCCAGATCAGACTGAGAGAGCCCCCCAGATCAGACTGAGAGAGCCCCCAGATCAGACTGAGAGACCCCCAGATCAGACTGAGAGACCCCCAGATCAGACTGAGAGAGCCCCCAGATCAGACTGAGAGAGCCCCCAGATCAGACTGAGAGAGCCTCCAGATCAGACTGAGAGGCCCCAGATCAGACTGAGAGAGCCTCCCAGATCAGACTGAGAGAGCCCCCAGATCAGACTGGAGAGGAGGCCCCCAGATCAGACTGAGAGAGCCCCCAGATCAGACTGAGAGAGCCCCCCAGATCAGACTGAGAGAGCCTCCCAGATCAGACTGAGAGAGCCTCCCAGATCAGACTGAGAGAGCCTCCCAGATCAGACTGAGAGAGCCCCCAGATCAGACTGAGAGAGCCCCCCAGATCAGACTGAGAGAGCCCCCAGATCAGACTGAGAGAGCCCCCAGATCAGACTGAGAGAGCCCCCAGATCAGACTGAGAGAGCCCCCAGATCAGACTGAGAGAGCCCCCAGATCAGACTGGAGAGAGCCCCCAGATCAGACTGAGAGAGCCTCCCAGATCAGACTGAGAGAGCCTCCCAGATCAGACTGAGAGAGCCCCCCAGATCAAACTGAGAGAGCCCCCCAGATCAGACTGAGAGAGCCTCCCAGATCAGACTGAGAGAGCCTCCCAGATCAGACTGAGAGAGCCCCCCAGATCAGACTGAGAGAGCCCCCCAGATCAGACTGAGAGAGCCCCCCAGATCAGACTGAGAGAGCCCCCCAGATCTGAGACGTTTGTTAGTTTATCATGTGCTAATTTATCTCATCTTAATGATTATTTTATACATAACAGGATGAGTTACAAGGAACAGGAAAAAATTGACCTCTCTTCTACACGACCTTTCGTCATCTCCCAATTGGAATACGTACTTCCTTCCGTTATCGTCTTCCTCCTCTTTTTCTTCTTCCGATTCCTCTTCTTTTCCTTCCTCTTCTTCCTCCTGCTCATTCTCTCACATTCTTCCTCCTCCTCTTCACACCCTCCTCCTCTCTCCTCTACCTTCGATCTAAATTCAACTATTTTTTTACCTGTGACAATGTAGGTGTGTTGGGCGTCTGTTTCCCACCAGGCCATCTATCCCTTGCTGTTTCTGAGTCTTCTTCACTTATCTTCCTATTCATTAACCGTATCTTCCATTAACCATATCTTCCATTAACTGTATCTTCCATTAACCATATCTTCCATTAACTGTATCTTCCATTAACCATATCTTCCATTAACTGTATCTTCCATTAACCATATCTTCCATTAACTGTATCTTCCATTAACCATATCTTCCATTAACTCTATCTTCCATTAACTATATATTCCATTAACTGTATCTTCCATTAACCATATATTCCATTAACTGTATCTTCCATTAACCATATCTTCCATTAACTGTATCTTCCATTACCTGTATCTTCCATTAACCTTATCTTCCATTAACTGTATCTTCCATTAACTGTATCTTCCATTAACCATATCTTCCATTAACTGTATCTTCCATTAACTGTATCCTCCATTAACCATATCTTTCATTAACTGTATATTCCATTAACCATATCTTCCATTAATTGTATCTTCCATTAACTGTATCTTCCATTAACTGTATCTTCCATTAACCATATCTTCCATTAACTGTATCTTCCATTAACTGTATCTTCCATTAACCATATCTTGTCATGTAGGGGGGGTAATTTAACTGTATCTTCCATTAACCATATCTTCCATTAACTGTATCTTCCATTAACCATATCTTCCATTAACTGTATCTTCCATTAACCATATCTTCCATTACCTGTATCTTCCATTAACCATATCTTCCATTAACTGTATCTTCCATTAACTGTATCTTCCATTAACTGCATCCTCCATTAACCATATATTCCATTAACTGTATCTTCCATTAACCATATTATCCCTTAACCATATCTTCCATTAACCATATTATCCCTTAACCATATCTTCCATTAACCATATTATCCTTTAACCATATCTTCCATTAACTGTATCTTCCATTAACCATATCTTCCATTAACTGTATCTTCCATTAACCATATCTTCCATTAACTGTATCTTCCATTAACCATATCTTCCATTAACTGTATCTTCCATTAACCATATCTTCCATTAACTGTATCTTCCATTAACCATATCTTCCATTAACTGTATCTTCCATTAACCATATCTTCCATTAACTGTATCTTCCATTAACCATATCTTCGGCGTGTAGAGCAGGTTGGTGATGGTGTTCCTGCAGCAGGTCTCCCTCAGCCTGCTTATCAAGCGCCTGCTGATACATCTATATGACTTCCTAACTCTCAGAGGCAGGGTTCTTCCTCCTGGAGAACGCTGCCTCTGCCTTTTCTCCCATAGAAACCTACCTCTATATTATTTATCCTAGTTAGTTTCCACCCATAATTTCCCTCTCATACATAACTACTGCATCAAGTGCCCCGGCACCCCTCAGTGCCACCTGAACATACGAGGGGAACGTCCGTAGTGGTTTACATAGGTATTTCCTGACCACCTGCTGATTGGCCCACTTCTACCTGTCATGGTGTGTGTACTCACCTAGTTGTGGTTGCAGAGGTCGAGTCACAGCTCCTGGTGTATGTGTGTGTGTGTGTGTACTCACCTAGATGTGGTTGCAGGGGTCGAAAGATAGCTCCTGGCCCCGCCTCTTCACTGGCCGCCACTGGGTCACTCTCCCTGCGCCATGAGCTTTATCATACCTCTTCTTGAATCTATGAATGGATCCTGCCTCCACTACATCGCTTAACAAACTATTCCACTTCCTGACCACTCTGTGACTGAAGAAATACTTCCGTGTACTCACCTAGTTGTGGTTGCAGAGGTCGAGTTATAGCTCCTGGCCCCGCCTCTTCACTGGCCGCTACTGCGTCACTCTCCCTGCGCCATGAGTTTTATCATACCCCTTCTTGAAGCTATGAATGGATCCTGCCTCCACTACATCACTTCCCAAGCTATTCGTGTGTGTGTATGTGTGTGTGTGTGTGTGTGTGTGTGTGTGTGTGTGTGTGTGTATGTGTGTGTGTGTGTATTCACTTATTTGTACTCGTCCATGTGTGGTTGCAGGAGTCGAGTCAGCTCCTGGCCCCGCCTCTTCGCTGGTCGCTACTAGGTGTGTGTGTATGTACTCACCTACCTATAGTTTTGGGGTGTTATCTGTGCTCCTACCACTACCGAGGTCACAATATATATATATTATATATATATATATATATATATATATATATATATATATATATATATATATATATATATATATATATATATATATATTTTTTTTTTTTTTTTTTTTTTTTTTCAACAAGTCGGCCGTCTCCCACCGAGGCAGGGTGACCCAAAAAGAAAGAAAATCCCCAAAAAGAAAAAACTTTCATCATCATTCAACACTTTCACCACACTCATACATAATCACTGTCTTTGCAGAGGAGCTCAGATACTACAGCTGAGAAAAGTCCCTCCCAGCTGTCACTATCTCAGACCCCTCCTTTAAAGTGCAGGCATTGTACTTCCCATTTCCAGGACTCAAGTCCAACTAAATCAATTAACTGGTTTCCCTGAATCATATATATATATATATATATATATATATATATATATATTATTTTTATTTTTTTTATTAACACATCGGCCGATTCCCACCAAGGCAGGGTGGCCCGAAAAAGAAAAACTTTCATCATCATTCACTCCATCACTCTTGCCAGAGGGGTGCTTTACACTACAGTTATAAAACTGCAACATTAACACCCTTCCTTCAGAGTGCAGACACTGTACTTCCCATCTCCAGGACTCAAGTCCGGCCCGCCGGTTTCCCTGAATCCCTTCATAAATGTTAGTTTGCTCACACTCCAACAGCACGTCAAGTATTAAAAAACATTTGTCTCCATTCATTCCTATCAAATACGCTCACGCATGCTTGCTGGAAATCCAAGCCCCTCGCACACAAAACCTTTTTTACCCCCTCCCTCCAACCTTTCCTAGGCCGACCCCTACCTCGCCTTCCCTTCACTACAGATTTATACACTCTCGAAGTCATTATGTTTCGTTCCATTCTCTCTACATGTCCGAACCACCTCAACAACCCCTTCTCAGCTCTCTGGCTAATAGTTTTGGTAATCCCGCACCTCCTCCTAATTCCCAAACTCCGAATTCTCTGCATTATATTCACACCACACATTGACCTCAGACATGCCATCTCCACTGCCTCCAGCCTTCTCCTCGTTGCAACATTCATCACCCATGCTTCACACCCATATAAGAGTGTTGGTATAACTATACTCTCATACATTCCCCTCTTTACTTCCATGAACAAAGTTCTTTGTCTCCACAGACTCCGAAGTGCAGCACTCACCCTTTTTCCCTCATCAATTCTATGATTCACCTCATCCTTCATAGACCCATCTGCTGACATGTCCACTCCCAAATATCTGAATACATTCACCTCCTCCATACTTTCTCCCTCCAATCTGATATCCAATCTTTCGTCACCTAATCTTTTTGTTATTCTCATCACCTTACTCTTTCCTATATTCACTTTCAATTTTCTTCTTTTACATGCCCTACCAAACTCACCCACCAACCTCTGCAACTTCTCTTCAGAATCTCCCAAAAGCACAGTGTCATCAGCAAAAAGCAACTGTGATATCTCCCACTTTGTATTTGATTCTTTGTCTTTTAACCCCACACCTCTTGCCAAGACCCTCGCATTCACTTCTCTTACAACCCCATCTATAAATATATTGAACAACCATGGTGACATCAAACATCCTTTTCTAAGGCCTACTTTTACTGGGAAATAATCTCCCTCTCTCCTACACACACTAACCTGAGCCTCACTATCCTTATAAAAGTTCTTCACTGCTTTCAGTAACCTACCTCCTATTCCATACACCTGCAACATCTGCCACATTGCCTCCCTATCCACCCTATCATACACCTTTTCCAAATCCATAAATGCCACAAAAACCTCTTTACCCTTATCTAAATACTGTTCACCTATATGTTTCACTGTAAACACTTGGTCTACAACCCCCCACCCCTACCTTTTTTAAAGCCCCCTTGTTCATATATATACTGTATATATATATTCTTCCACTAGCGTCTCATCTAAGCTCATCCACTTCTTGACCATCCTGAGGCTGAATATTTTCTACTTAACATCTGCGTCTTCAACTTCAGCCCCTTCATTCCCAAATCCCGGCTTTCAGTCTGCCTGTTTGAGTACCTTGTACGTCGTTATCGTGTCTCCTGCGTCTCTTCTTTTATCTAACGGTATCAGGTTTGCTTAGCCCTCTCGGCTCTGTGACCTTCTCTTGTTTCTTTGTACTCTTGATAAGGTACAGACTGCAGGCAAGTGCTATATACTCTATGGTAGGTCTGAAATATACGGTGTGTAGGTCTGACCTATATGGTGTGTAGGTATGACCTATACGGTGTGTAGGTCTGACCTATATGGTGTGTAGGTCTGACCTATACGGTGTGTAGGTATGACCTATACGGTGTGTAGGTCTGACCTATACGGTGTGTAGGTATGACCTATACGGTGTGTAGGTCTGACCTATACGGTGTGTAGGTATGACCTATACGGTGTGTAGGTCTGACCTATACGGTATGTAGGTCTGGCGTATATGGTGTGAAGGTGTGACTTATGTGATGTGTCGACTTCTGGATGAGTCTGTGTCGACGTTCAACTGTGCTGAGCCAAAGGTCGCTGCGCGAGTACACGTTGCTGACTCGACTCATACGCACCTCCCGGGATACGCTTAGCGTAGAGACATATACGCAGATCAAGCTTTTACTGTGGCGGTGTTTCGCTTTTACGAAAAGCTTCATCAAGTCGATACCCACAGTGCCAAGCTGGGCATAGCAGCAGCGGCCTGTGTCTAATACACGTTATATAATATATAATGAGAACAGAAGGTATGTTTTCCTCTTATACTGCATCATACAGGATGAAGAATGTATGACTGTGGGTCCTTCTCTTCCAGGTAGGCCTTCCATGGGGTCCTAGAGAATCCCCAGCCTTCGTCTATCCAGTCCTACGTCTCTTTCAATCCTACGTCTCTTCCAATCCTACGTTTCTTTCACTCCTACGTCTCTTCCAATGCTACGTCTCCTTCAATCCTACGTCTCTTTCGAATCTCATATTTCAGTTCCTTCGTCTTGAGGGCATAATAAGCCTTATCTATACAAAGCTCCTGGGTTATCCTGGGTTAGTAACCTTCTGGGTTAATAATCTTTTGATGAAATGATAGAATTCCTGCTGAGACTGACTCTCCGTCTGACCTGCTGAGACTGACTCTCCGTCTGACCTGCTGAGACTGACTCTCCGTCTGACCTGCTGAGACTGACTTTCCGTCTGACCTGCTGAGACTGACTCTCCGTCTGACCTGCTGAGACTGACTCTCCGTCTGACCTGCTGAGACTGACTCTCCGTCTGACCTGCTGAGACTGACTCTCCTTCTGACCTGCTGAGACTGACTCTCCGTCTGACCTGCTGAGACTGACTCTCCGTCTGACCTGCTGACGCCTCCCTCCTGACACTTACCTCTCTTGTATTTGAAGTATTAGTACGAAGTATTACACCATGTCAGTGTCAGCCTGTGTTAGTACCAGCCTGTATTAGTGACAGTCCATGTTAGTGCCAGTCTGTGTTAGTCCCAGCCTGTGTCAGTGCCAGCCTGTGTTAGTGCCAGCCTGTGTTAGAACCAGCCTGTGTTAGTACCAGTCTGTGTTAGTGGCAGCCTGTGTCAGTGCCATCCTGTGTTAGTGCCAGCCTGTGTTAGTGCTAGCCTGTGTTAGTGCCAGCCTGTGTTAGAGCCAGCCTGTTAGTTACTATTTTGTCCTAGGCACATGTCTATTAGACACTAGGCCTGTGTTAGTGTCAGCCTGTGTTAGTGCCAGCCTGTGTCAGTGCCAGCCTGTGTTAGTGCCAGCCTGTGCTAGAGCCAGCCTGTGTTTGTGCCAGCCTGTGTTAGTGCCAGCCTGTGTCAGTACCAGTCTGTGTTAGAGCCAGCCTGTGTTAGTACCAGCCTGTGTTAGTGCCGGTCGGTGTTAGTGCCAGTCTGTGTTAGTGCTAGCCTGTGTTAGTGCCAGCCTGTGTTAGTGCCAGCCTGTCTTACAGAGACACAGGGATGGGGAGGGGAAAGAGGGAGGGAGAAATTAAGGACAGAAGGTTGGTGTGGGGGGAAGAGTAAGGGTGTTGAGATAATGTGGAGGGGGTGAGGAAAGCATTTAAAGGGTAAAGGGGAGATTGAGGGGAAGGCGCGCCCTTACCCCCTTCATTCATGCCAGAATGATGACCTCACCGCTACAAGGTGCCAGTGACGCTCTCATGTGACAACAATGCCGGGATAATGCCTCGCTGTTGCGATTTGTGCTGCCATACAGGGCTCTATGCTGCCCTGAATGCTGCCATAAAAGGCTCTATGCTATCCTTGGATGATGTCATACAGGGCTCTATGCTGCCCTGAATTCTTGCAATATCACACAGTAGAATAATAATCCCCAGATGAATTACATATCATTGTACGTAGGAAGGAGTGAATAGTTATAGTTGAGAGTGCAAGAGAAGGGAAACGATATAGAGGGTGAGTGCGTACGTGTGAGTGTATACGTCCGACATAGAGACGGGATAATGGGCTCTATGACACACTCTACAGGATTTTAGACCAAGATGTGTTTCCTTTTGTTTTAGAAACTCTGAGCTGTTATCGTCCCTCAGCTCGTTATAAACTAAGAGCTTCTCCAAGAGCTCTCTTGGGTGAGGGTTCCGAGGGTTATTTGTCTGTGTGAGGTGTATGGCTGTCTTCCTCGGACAGATGTATGGCTATCTTCCCCGGACAGATGTATGGCTTTGGGTTCTAACAGGGACACGGCTGTCTAGATTAGTCTGTCTCGTGGGCGCCGTTGCACGTAACACGGACATGTTGATCAAGGCCTCCAGGTTGCACTGTGGCCTACGACATGCAAGGCGTGTGGGAACCCTCGACTGAGACGATGGAAGACTAGTGTTCTAAGAGACGCTTAGAGATCAAAAATTTAGGAGGAACTTCTGACTTAATACAATTTCCCGGAGCATCAAAGAAAATAAAGTTCGATGTTTATTTATAAATGATAAAGTTAAAATAACATTTGTTTGACGGGAAGGTAAACAGTTAACACGAGTACTGGCCACAGTTAACACGAGTACTGGCCACAGTTAACACGAGTACTATCCACAGTTAACACGAGTACTGGCCCAGTTAACACGAGTACTGGCCACAGTTAACACGAGTACTGGCCACAGTTAACACGAGTACTGGCCACAGTTAACACGAGTGCTGGTGACAGTTCCCACGAGTACTGGCCACAGTTAACACGAGTGCTGGCCACAGTTAACACGAGTACTGGCCACAGTTAACACGAGTACTGGCCACAGTTAACACGAGTACTGGTGACAGTTAACACGAGTACTGGTGACAGTTAACACGAGTACTGGCCACAGTTAACACGAGTACTGGCCACAGTTAACACGAGTACTGGTGACAGTTAACACGAGTACTGGTGACAGTTAACACTAGTACTGGCCACAGTTAACACGAGTACTGGTGACAGTTAACACGAGTACTGGCCACAATTAACACGAGTGCTGGCCACAGTTAACACGAGTACTGGCCACAGTTAACACGAGTACTGGCCACAGTTAACACGAGTACTGGTGACAGTTAACACGAGTACTGGTTACAGTTAACACGAGTACTGGCCACAGTTAACACGAGTACTGGCCACAGTTAACACGAGTACTGGTGACAGTTAACACGAGTACTGGTGACAGTTAACACTAGTACTGGCCACAGTTAACACGAGTACTGGTGACAGTTAACACGAGTACTGGCCACAGTTAACACGAGTACTGGCCACAGTTAACACGAGTACTGGCCACAGTTAACACGAGTACTGGTGACTTATACCTGTTAACCTGTGATGCCCTCTTTCACACCCCCTCTGGTGGTCACTTTACAAGATGTATAAATCCAAAGTCACTCACTAAATGAAAAAAACAAACAAATTAATTTCAGTCCCCCCCCCAAAAAAAAAAAGCCACATTGTAATATTGAAGTAATATTGAAGTATTAAGGCGACATATTAAGTTAATTCTATTATAAATCAATTTCAAAGGGGACTAAAGTAAAGTAATATGCAGCTAACCTCAGTTGACATCTAGTGCTTATCTCAAGCTTACTGGTAAGCTGAGTGAAGCGTCCTGGTAAGCTTGGTTGCTTTTGTAAGGTTTAAAACCTATCGCCTACACGAGGGTCATTGAGGCTTCACATCACCTGTTCACTGCCACTCAAAAAATGTATATTGCTACGTGAAACAGAGATTGGAACACCAGTGTGTATATACACGGAGAGACGTGACACCTGTGTACTCACCTGTCTGTGGTTGCAGGGGTCGATTCACCGCTCCTGTTCACTACTGTGTGTTAGCTCTCGTTTGCACTTGTTAACTGTATCAGCACTCAAGGTTCACTGACGGCTGGGACGCGATTTTGAGATATCAGGTAAGAATCATCAGACTGTCAGCGGATATTCTGACGCTTAAACTCGCTAAAACTTCTAACTATACAGCGATGACCCTACAGAAAGGTAGTTACGTAATATAAGATGCGATAATTGTGTGAATAATGTCAAAGAAACGTCGATAAGGAATGTATTTACCGAGTCACCAACTGAAAAAGACCCGGGCTGGGACAACGCCGGCGAACCCACATTAATGAGGAATATCTGGGTGATAATCAGTGTCCCTGGTCGTTCAGGAGGAGGTAAACAAGGGAGGAGTGTCCACTGTACGGTCGTGACCGCACGCTGCTGTAAACAATTTATATGCAAGATGGTATCTTCATTTTTTTTTTGCTTTACGAAAGAATTTAGCGTCAAGATACATCAACTGTATAACATTCCTCTTTCTAGACACCCCCCCTCTACACCCCCCTTTCCTCCTATACACCTCCCTTCCCCCAACACCTCCCTTCCTCTACACTCACTCACTTTCACACCTCTTCTGTTTACACTTTACATCCATTCATCTCCCCCTCCCTCCATTCCTATCCCCCTCCTCTTCCCTACCTTTCACCCCCTTCCTCCCCTTCACAGCCTCTTGCCTTCCCTCCCCTTATTATCTCTCCATCCCACTAGTGAGTTCTTTCTGGAGACTGATGGTGCTAAACTTTTAGTCATAGCCACTCTGACGACCTGCAAATGGGGAGATATGCAAAGTAACCACGTGTGTGTGTGTGTACTTACCTAATTGTGGTTGCAGGGGTCGATTCACAGTTCCTGGCCTCGCCTCTTAACTTGTTGCTACTAGATCCACTCTCTCCCTGCTCCATGAGCTTTATCATACCTCTTCTTAAAGTTATGTATAGATCCTGCCTTACTACACCACTCTCCAGACTATTCCACTTCCTGACAACTCTATAACTGAAGAAATACTTCCTACCATCCCTGTGACTCATCTGCGCCTTCAGCTTCCAGTTGTAACCCCTTGTTGCTGTGTCCCATCTCTGGAACATCTTGTCTCTGTCCACCTTGTCGATTCCTCAGAATTTTATATGTTGTTATCATGTCTTCCCTATCCCTCTTGTCCTCAAGTGTCGTCACGTCGATTTCTTTTAACCTCTCCTCGTAGGACATGACCCTTAGCTCCTGGACTAGTCTCGTTGCAAATACTTGCACTTTCTCTTATTTCTTGACGTGCTTGACCAGGTTTGGGTTCCAAACTGGTGCTGCATACTCCAATATGGGCCTGACGTACACTGTGTACAGAGTCCTGAAGGATTCCTTACTGAGGTGTCGGAACGCTATTCTTAGGTTTGCTAGTCGCCCGTATGCTGCAGCAGTTGTTTGGTTGATGTGCGCCTCAGGAGATGTGCTCGGTATTATGCTCACCCCAAGATTCTTTTCCTTGAGAGAGGTTTGCAGTCTTTGACCACTAGACTATACTCTGCGGCCTTTTTTGCCCTTCCCCGATCTTCATGACTTTGCACTTGGTGGGGTTAAACTCTAGGAGCCAGTTGCTGGACCAGGCTTGCAGCCTGTCCAGATCCCATTGTAGTCCTGCCTGATCCTCATCTGATTGAATTCTCCTTATTAGCTTCACATCGTCTGCAAACGACACTTTTGAGTCTATCCCTTTCGTCATGTCATTCACATACACCAGAAACGGCACCGGTCCTAGGACTGATCCCTGTGGAACCCCTTTTCGTCACAGGCGCCCAGTCTGGCACCTCGTCGAATACAATGATTCGCTGTTGCCTTCCTGTCAGGTATTCTCTGATCCATTGCAGTGCCTTCCCTGTTTTACCCGCCCTGCCTGGTCCTCCAACTTTTGCTCTAATCTCATGTACAGAACAGTGTCAAAAGAAAGCCCAATTTACCCACAATTTACTCTTGCCTCACTGCTGTCACCTTGTCATAGAACTCCAGTAGGTTTGTGACACAGGATTTCCATTAATGAAACCGTGCTGGTTGTCGTGAATAAGCTCATTCCTTTCTTGGTGCTCCACCACTCTTCTCCTGATAATCTTTTCCACGACTTTGCATACTATACACGTCAGTGACACTGGTCTGTAGTTTAGTACTGCATGTCTGTCTCCTTTCTTAAAAATTGGGACTACATTTGCTGTCTTCCACACCTCAGGTAGTCGCCCTGTTTCGATAGATGTGTTGAAGATTGTTGTTAGTGGTACACAGAGCACCTCTGCTCCCTCTCCCATCGCCTTTGAGGTATTTAGTTCGCTTAGCAACCTCTTCACTTCTTCCTCGGTTGTATGTATTGTGTCCAGCACTTGATGGTGTACCCCACCACTCCGCCTTTCTGGAGTCCTTTCTGTCTCCACTGTGAATACTTGTTTAAATGTCTTGTTGAGCTCTTCACATATTTCTCGGTCGTTTCTTGTGATCTCTCTTCCTTCCTTCCTTGAGCTTGATTACCTGGTCCTTGACTGTTGTTTTCCTAATGATGTGGCTGTATAACAGCTTCGAGTCAGACTTGGTTTTCGCTGCTATGTCATTTTCGTATTGTCGTTGGGCCTCCCTCCTTACCTGTGCATATTCATTTCTGGCTCTTCGACTAATCTCCTCATTTTCCTGGGTCCTTTGCCTTCTATACTTCTTCCATTCCCTAGCACACTTGGTTTTGGCCTCTACACCTTTGGGTGAACCACGGGCTCATCCTGGCTTTCTCATTATTTCTGTTACCCTTGGGTATAAACCTCTCCTCCGCTTCCTTGCATATTGTTGTCACATATTCCATCATATCAATTACTGATTTTCCTGCCAATTCTCTTTCCTACTGAACCTCGTGAAGGAAGTTCCTCATGCCTGTGTAGTTTGGCTTCACCCGGTACTCACCTAATTGTACTCACCTAATTGTGGTTGCAGGGGTCGAGACTCAGCTCCTGGCCCCGCCTCTTCGCTGTCTGCTACTGGGTCTCTGCTCTCCCTGTTCCATGAGCTTTATCATACCTTGTCTTAAAACTATGTATGGTTCCTGCCTCCACTATATCTTTCTCTAGTCCATTCCACTTCCTGACTACTCTGTAGCTGAAGAAATGCTTCCTGACATCCCTTTGACTCATCTGAGTCTTCAGCTTCCAGTTGTGTCCCCTTGTTTCTGTGTTCCCTCTCTGAAACAACCTGTCACTATCTACCTTGTCAATTCCCCCAGTATTTTGTATGTCGTTATCATGTCTCCTCTGACCCTTCTTTCCTCCAGTGTTGTTAGTCCTATTTCCCTCAACCTTTCTTCATAAGACAGACCCCTGAGTTGTGGAACTAACCTTGTCGCAAACCTTTGCACTTTCTCTAGTTTCCTTACGTGCTTGACCAGGTGTGGGTTCCAGACTGGTGCTGCATATTCTAGTATGGGCCTGACGTACACGGTATACAGTGTCTTGAACGATTCCTTGTTAAGGTAACGGAACGCTAATCTAAGGTTTGCCAGACGCCCATATGCTGCCGCAGTTATCTGGTTGATGTGTGCCTCCGGAGACGTGCTAGGCGTTATACTCACTCCAAGGTCTTTCTCCTTTGCCGAGGTTTGTAGCCTTTGTCCGCCTAGCTTGTACTCTGTCAGCGGTCTTCTTTGCCCATCTCCGATCCTCATGACTTTGCATTTGGAGGGATTGAATTCGAGAAGCCAACTGCTAGACCAGATGTCGAGCTTGTCCAGGTCTGTTTGCAGCCCTGCCTGGTCCTCTTCCGATGTGGACCAGGTGTGTGTGTGTGTGTGTGCGTATGTTAGTGTGTGTGTGTGTGTGTGTGTGTGGTATGTTAGTGTGTGTGTGTGTGTGTGCGTATGTTAGTGTGTGTGTGTGTGTGTGTGTGTGTGTGTGTACTCACCTAATTGTGGTTACAGGGGTCGATACTTAGCTCCTGGCCTCGCCTCTTCACTGACCGCTACTAGGTCCTCTATGTCCCTGCTCCATGCTCCATGAGCTTTATCATACCTCGTCTTAAAGCTATGTATGGTTCCTGCCTCCACTACATCACTTGCTAGACTATTCCACTTTCTGACAACTCTATGACTGGAGAAATACTTCCTAACATCCCTTTGACTCGTCTGAGATCCTGGATGTGTGTGTGTGTGTGTGTGTGTGTGTGT